>BQNB010008037.1:71497-91418 GCA_026074375.1 Tanacetum coccineum
TAAAAATTTAAATATGTGAAGCGTTTGTGCAATTTTCAGGTGCATGAAATGGGGCGGCGTGTGATGATCATGTCGTGTGATGATCATGGTAAAATCAAAGCTCAAAATTGTTTTTCAGAAAGCGGTGGTTGCTAAAACTTTTCCGCTTAAATTTAAGCTTAATTACTTCTTTGCTAATTATTCATAAAGCGACGTTGATGTTCACACCAAGCTGATCATGTTTACTGAACTACTTTTTGATATCTATTACGTGACTTAGATTTGGCATTAGGAGGATTAATAGGAAGATTGTTTGAAAGCCCATCAGAAGTTCGAGGACCTAAAAGTTCTAACATTGAATTCTTGCACTAAAGGTATGTTAATCAGTCTCTTCTGCTGTTGCGCGCATATTTATTTGTTTTATATGATTTAATATAAATTTGCTTAGTTTCTTTCTGTCAATAACCTTCATATTCAAAATTGCCTATCTATCCCAAAATAAGATGAGATAAGCAGAAGCTGAGATAATGCTATTGTATCAGTATGTTAGTTTTAAGTGTTCTTTATAATTTTTGTTGTTGTTCTCAACAGTAGATCAGTTGCTGCATAAGGAAACTATCGCAGCGAAATCAGATTCTTTCAAGTGGCGGCATTTTTTATTCTTCTAGAATCCGTTTTAGTGGCCTGGAAACTGTTGCAAAACACAGAAACCCACATCGGGATCAAATCTACCAAGCTGCGACTTTTGGTTAGTATGCATTCTTTAAGCTCGATGGTTGAACCTTTTTTTATAAACTCCTAATACTATTGATGCCACCAGATATTAGGTTGTTCTGTAAGCTTTAGAACAGCAAATAGTTCTAACCCAATGTGTCAACACCGATAAAACTATATATAGAGCTGTGCCCCATTATGAGACACCCATAAAGCTGTGCGAAAGTAAATATTCTATGCCAAACACCCATAAAGCTGCAACAAGAGCTAACATGGTGAAAGTAAAGACCTAGGTAGCGTTTCATTACTGAGTGTGTGTTTTAGCATAACTCAGATGGTGTGAAGATGTTATTTGTTTAAAAGATAGAATATAGGTGTGTTCTCCATCTTCGGCTTCAAGGTGGTAAATTTTTTTAGCAAACACCTTATATCTTCAAATATATTTTCAGTACTATAGTTTGCTTAATTCTCTTTCTTCAGATCAAGATTATCTGTCTAAATTTAAAATGGTGTTTTTTGGCAGGTATTATATAAGGCTATAGTCAGCCAAAGTCAATTTGACATCTGCTGAATCAAATTTGACAGCTGCCAAGGACAGTTCATGTGATTGCCGCTCATCATCTAATCCAAGTCAACTTGCGCTGGGACTTTCAGATAGTGGAGTTTATGTGATCGTGCGACTACGCCCACCAATCGTCCCGCAGCACAGCGCGGACCGATATAATCGTATGTATACATAACAAAAAATATATGCTCATGATAGTGTTAAATCATGTAAATTGTTATCAAATTGTAATTTTATAGTTCACCAAGCTAGTTTTTATTGTGTGTGTGTATGTATATGTATATATATAAATATATATACTTATAATATATATATATATATATATATATATATACATGTATATACTTATATATAAGATAGTTTACGACACATCATTAAAGACATGTCATCAAGCTGTCCATGTCACTAAGTATTATATGCCACCTCAATGCCTATATGAAATATTTTAGATGCCACCTCATTGCCTACATGGACACACATCAAGCATGATTATCTAGAAATGTTTAAAATTTTTTTTGGCCCTTGGCAGATTCGAACTCGGGTGGGTTATTTTGTAACAAAACGCCTCAACCACTGGAATAAGCCAATGGTTGTGGCACATTGTGAAAACACAAACAAGTGATGCTTTAAAAAATATACTAAAGTCAACATATAAACAAAACCTCCGATTGACATTTAGATACAATATTCTGTTTGAAAATTCACTCAACCCTAACTGATATCCCTAAAATTCCTCCCCAATTAAACCAACAATTGAAATAGGTTACTGATTTATTGTATGCGTTTCACAAATTTCACAGTGAAAGAAAACCGTTTCCAAAATTATATCAATCACCTTTCAATTCACAAAAACAGAAAATATCACAATATCAGTGTTATCCATGTAATCATGGATTATTTTAAATTCAAACAATCCTTTACATTCTTATCACCAATGTCTCTAAAAACCCTAATCTTAATCTATAAATACATAGTGATAGAAAACCAGTAATCACATCCATTGATACACAAAGTAAAATTTTACAGCAAAATGAATAGGTTTCCAAATTGCAAGCAGTAGTTTTAGAAGCAGTAGTTACAGAAAGGACAAAGGTTGGTATTCTTAACATTATGTTTTGTTGTCAATGTTATACATTTATGCTATTTTTGTAAGATAGTTATACGTTTTTATTTGAATTTTTTATTCCTATACTTTTCTGATATAATGATTCTTAGATGGTCTATAATGGTGATGTAGTTGTGAATTTTTTGAAAGAGATATACTCCTTATTATCTGTGTAATGATTCTTAGATGGTCTATAATGGTGAATGATATATAATGGCGATCAAGTAGTATGTGATTTGAGAGATATATGTGTGTGAATCTGGTGAATATATAATGGTGAAAAGGTTTTTTGTTTTTTTGAAAGTGATACAATTTAATCATGGTTATACGAAAATAAGTTGTTTATTATATGATTGATATATAATTGTTAGTATCTTTCTTAAATTTTAGGAGTTGTTGATGCAAAAAACATCACCATGCTTAAAGATGTTGATCTAATGCTGGACATCATCATAATTCAGGGGAGCTGCAATTCACTATGACACTCCCATAGGATGAATGCAGCTCATAACCCATACAGTCTTGATATGGTGTTACAGGATTCTCAGGTATCTATCATGGTGTCAAAATAAAAAAAGAATATGTTTACTTATATAGTAGAATCAAAATTTATGTTTTATTTTATTTCCTTCATAGAATAGCAAAATACAAGTATATATCAAAAAGGAGTAGATGTTTCGCTTTGAACCGTTGTTCCAAGAAGGCCAGTGTTATTCTATCTCTAATTTCCCCATTGCTAAAAACAGTGGCAGGTTACCTCTGTTGCCACATAAGTATAAGATCAGTTTTTACAAGGGAACTGTAGTTACAAGGATTGACGCTTCTGACAATAATGTCAATGGTTTCATACTCGAGCCTTTCAACCGACTGTTGGATGACACACGTCAATATCACGAACATAAAGATGTTGGTACGCCGTTTATTTTATAATTTTGCATATCATATGTGGCTGTAATTTATTTTCCTATTTATTATTTATGTTCTTTAATATAAAGATTTTACAACAATGAAACAGATATCATTGGATCAGTTGTGGCTATTGGAGATATAGTGCCTGTACAATCTGGTGTTGGCCGAAAGATACGGAGGACGATTGTTATCGAGGATTCTGAGTAAGTATATGTTGTGAACTATACTTTTTATGAAATATAATTTCCTTATGTCTCCTTAAACATCATTCTGCACTTTGTAAAAATAATATTTCATTTATTTCAAATCCAACCAGCTTGATTGTACTTTCTGGAATCATTGGGCTAATATGTCGGACGAATATGCCATTAAGCGTGATGAGCTTGGTCATGTCATATTCATCCTTCAGCTGGGCAAGATGAAGTATTGGGATGGTATGTATCTACATGTAAAGATAGATTATAATAAGTCTTTAAAATAATATCCATTGCACCTGTGTTAACTCTATACTATGTAGGGACTTCGTCGATTCATAATGCACTTTTTGAGACCAAGATGTTTATTAATCGCGATTTGCCAGAGATATTATCGTTTAGACAGCGGTTTGCATTTTTTATATTTAATCTTTATTTAGTTTCATCCTATTTTTTTTATTTCTTTGGTTATTTTATAAATTTCTATCTCATATTAAAAGAATTACCTGTATATGACAAGAGTCAGTTCAAGATATCTTTTTTCACCCCTCAAAAGCCGATGGTCACAATTGCTGAATTTTTCCATGGAGCGGTCAAGAAGATGGTCTCGAGCATCCGTGAATGTGAGCAGGTTATAATTTCATCTTATTATCTACATCTTTGCTTTATATATCATCACCATATACACTGAACAACATTATTTTCTTATTATATCAGAAATCGCATTGCATTGTCTACGCAAAGATTCACAAGATACACAAAGAAAATGGGTGGGCATACACCGCCTGTAAGGAGTGTAACAAGAAAGTCAATGTTGTTGAAAGTAAAGCTATGTCATCTGCTGGCAAAAGTAAAGTTACCTTCTATTGTTAAGACCATGGTGTTGTTCAGTTTGCATCTAGGTAACAATTATTATTCTGATTTTGCATTTATTTGTTCTTTATTAGTTACCATTAATGTCACAGTATATAGATTACATATACATGCTTTATATCAGGTACAAAGTGATCATGCAGATCATTAACCAATCTGGTTTTGCTCCCATCGTGTTTTTTTAACACGATGATCAACAAGATCTCAGGATATACTGCGTGGGAACTTATGGAGAAACACGACATGGATGTCGACGAGTACTGGCCTGAAGAATTGTTAGATTTGGTTGGAAAGAGGTTCCTCTTTAAACTCTACTATTTGGACTATAACGTCAACAACAACAACCACACGTATAGGTGTGATGCACTTAATGATGATCCAGCATTTGTCAAACATTTCAAGGAATGTTTCTTAGATGAGGAGGTATACTGCCATTTTCATCTTTAATAGTTTTTAGCCAAAACCTCTTAAATTATACTAACCTATCTTTAACAATATTTAGGATGATGATGAGGGGTTTACAACACCCGCAAGCCAGATAAAAGTCACCAACTTCGGTGATCCCAGCCTTAGCCGTGTACTCGATATGCAGACACCAACCATTGGGAATGAGGCATCAGGATCAGGTGAGAGTTCTGGTAGCAAGCGAGTGTTTATTGACTTGGATGACGTCGATAGCGAGGAATATGAAGAAGGGATAGCCAACAAGACTCCTAAGCTGGTCACCGTAAAGGTTGAAAAAGAAGATCCATGAATGTTTTATCTTCTTTTATGGATTTTTGCAAGTTGAACTTGCCATGAACAATTTATTTTGCTGTGTCTTTGGAATTATGGTTTTGTTTACCTTAATAAGGCTTATGTTTTTAAGCCATGGTTATTTTTTTTAAATTTGGATGTGGTTTGGTAAAGACAATCTTTCCATTTGAGTGTTTTCAAATGGTATGGTTTTTATTAATAGTTATGGTTTACGTTTGTGTGTATTATTGTTGTGCATCTTTTTGAATGAAATTTGATTCTACTGCTTTTTATTTAATCCAGATTTTTATTATACACCTTATTTTAGAAAATGTCGTTGTTTACCTACATTGTTTTTACCTACATTGTTTTTATTAAAAACTATTTTTAAAAAAATAGTTTGACAAATCTTAGAGAAAGGTCAAACTATTAAAAACCAATTTCAGAGAAAGGGTCCGACTTTGGATACAAAGCTTTTCTAATAAACTTTTTTAAATGCTAACTTCATTTTTTTTAAATATTAGTTTTGTCTAATTAGCATATATATATAATAAGAAAATATTTTTTGTATTTATTAAAACCAATACTGAACACAAAAAATTTATTTATTTAAAAAAAATTTGAACACAATATATTTTTTAAATAACACTTCTTTTGTAACAAACAAAATATTTTTTTAACCAATCACATTTTTTATAAAGGTCAGAATTTTATAAAAAGAGTTGTTGAAACATGACTTTTATTTTTCAGACCGTGTACTTTTTTGTTTACAATATGTATTATATTCAACAAAGTAAAGACTAATTGTAATTTATTACAATTAATACACATTACAAAATTTATCTAAATCGACTTACTTGATGAAAGTAAAAGTCTTAGATTCCAATATACAAAACAAAGTATAACAGTTTGATATTTTAAAATTCATCCTAATTAACAAGGTAAAAAGTTTAAAAGAAATTATAAATAGGTCATACAATAAGCATTCATGATTAATATGTTAAAACATTCATTACATGATCACATATACAAGTTCCTAAATTATCAGAAATTAGACCAGGATGGTTTACATCCATGACCATAGGCCATAAATATAGCCATAAAAGACATAAATCTTACACTACCCAAGTCTTAAACATTTAATATATAAACTTGAATCTGAAAATAATATTTGTCGTTTGCCTACTTACCAAATATACACACCAAAGACATACCTGACACCAAAAGATAGACTATAATTAAAACTTATCCTACCAGTCAAACATACCAAACATCCTGAACACCCTGGATAATTTAACACAAATGGAAAACAAGGTAATGCCTGTCTGCTTCATTTTCGGCGTCAAGGTCTTCATCGTCATGCATATACCTGAACCTTATTAACTCATGGTAATCAAAATCATTTGCCCTTGCTAACAACCTCCACCTTCCAAAGACATTAACATGATTGGTCCTTTCTGGAGATTCACTGTGACGTTCCATTTTCACCCTCATCATCTGCTCATATTCGTTATGCCTCATAAGCGCCTTGGTGTACATGTGCATAGGGTGGATATCCAGAAAATCTGATGGTATTGTATGACATTATGTTTGAGTATAAGTATGGTTACCAAATTGCTATTGAAAGTTACTAAGATGAAAGGATTAAAATTACTTACAAGTCGTTCCTTGACTTTAATTTCTGGATATGGCTTATAAAATGTGTCAAAGTCCTCTTCAAAGTGGTCCCTATGCCATGCCTACTGGAAGCGGTGCTTCATCCTATCATCAACTACATTTTATAAAATTAACATAAGATTTTACCACAAATCTTATACACATTTTCTAAGTTAAGAAATAATTTTTAGAGTTAACTAAAGTTAACAAATAAGCTTACATGTTTCTGCGTATGACAATTAGCGTTGAACAGTCCTCAAACTTATGGCTCCTCGAAAATTCACAACCGTAGCTGGAGTACCATCTATGTGGAAAGCTGTTAATCACATTTTGTTTGAACGTTTTTTTTGTATACACTACGATCATTCCATCTTCCAATCCAAGTTGTTCAACAATTGTATCCCAGGTATCTTCATTGAGCTCATAGCCATGACCATCGTCTTCAGCTTCTAAAGGAACAAGCATAAATTGAACATCAAAGTTAATACCGTTTCCCTTAATTCGAATCATGTTGTTTGTAGGAAGATCTCTTAGAAATTCTACACCAAGTATCTGCAAATAGTTGTTTACAAAGTATAATTTTAATTACTTAGAAAGGATAACATTTTACAAGGTTATACGTATGTATAAACTCAAAAAGTATATTCAACACATATCTGTTCAGTGTCTGGTAACGGCCATACACGGCTCATGTACCTAGAACGCATGTTCCTTATATCTATATCATCATATTAATTCACTTCACAGCCATTTCTGTAGTACCCTGTCACATAAAAGCTGTCTTCACCCTCTTCTATAAAATGCAAAAGTTCAACATTTTTATTAAAGTTTTCTTGTGCAAATTCTCTCAAGTTATTCCCCGAAGCATGTGTAACAACCCGAGTTTCAGGTCAACATTTATCCTGAGCTATGATATTTATTTTTCTACGTAAATGCTTTTAGTCGTTTATGCTATATGAGGTTTGGTGAAAATTTCCGTTTATTAGGAAATTACAAGCCGTGATTGAGTTTCTATTTGTTTTTAGCATATGAGAATGTTAGAAAAATTTATGTTGTCTCTCCAAGAGCGTGATTATTTTATTTTTGTTTTTTATGGCGTTTCCCTGAGTTTTTTGTAAAAACCGTATTTAAAGGTCGTGTTTTACGTGATTTAACGTTTTATTAAACGTTTTAAAGTAAAACTTAGTGGGACGGAATAAAAATATTTACAAACGTAGTGTGACCCGAGTCTTTGGCCGAATAAATAACAAAAGAAAACGCTTTGTACCAGTTTTGAAAGACTTAAAGGATGGAGGGACTAAAAGTGTTAAAGGCTCAAAGTTATTTCATATAAATAGCACCATACATACACTTATAATTTCTTTTAGAAAACTTTGTTCTTCTCCTCCCTTGTTTCTCTCCACGACCGGCCAAGCACCACCACCACTATTCCCGTCAAATTTCCCACATGCAATATAATCCGTTTACAAAATATTAATCCTCTCATCAAGGCCTACATATCCCACTAATAAAATCCCACATGCAACAAGTATTTTGAAAGTTTGAAATTTGGTCAAGTTCTTGTGATTTTGATCTCAAGAGGGTGTTTAGTGTTGCTAGATTTGTGTTATTAGCAAGTGGTTTGATTGAAAAAGGGTTTGGTTTAGTTGTTTGTGTGTTCGTCCAATTTCAAACAAAAGAGGGAAACCAAATCAAGTTTTTGTTATAGCATTGTGAGTATTCTAGTTATATTCTATTATGGTTAATTTGTTGATATTGCGTGTATTATGTTATGTATTATAAGATTCAAGTGCAGAAATTATTGAAAGCGTATTTTGTTATTATTTGAAGTTTGATGGTTGTAGTATATGTAAATAGGTTAGTTAATCATGTTTTGATAGTTGGTTTAAGTCAAAAACGTCATTTTAATGGTTTTTGAGTTGACCAAGTTTGACCAGAAAGTTTGACCGCCTCGTAGCGAGTCAAGAATTTTTTGAAAGTTATTTTAATTATGAAAAGTGATAGTGTTCGCCTTTAGCTACTTTTCGCTAGGTGGATCATCACGTAACTCTTAATAACGAACGTTTTACGGCCAAGTCAAGTTTGGTTATTTTTGGTGTAAAAGTCAACTACGAAGTTTGACTTTTGAAAGTCAAACTTGCGTATACGTTTGAATATGGTTTGTAATGAGCAATGGGTTTGTAATACTAGTTAATTGATGACGAAATATGAAGTTCGGATTATATTATCCTTACTTTCGGTAACTTTTTAAAAATAAAAACTTTATGGAAAACGTTGTGATATGTTAGTGCGTCCTATATATATATATATATATATATATATATATATATATATATATATATATATATATATATATATATATATATATATATATGCAAGTATGCATTATATGAATTATTATACTTTTAGTCACGTACCGCTATATATGTATTATATAGGTCGCGATTGAGACGTGAAGTTATTTGCGCTTGTTGATTTGATTGAATTGGAATCTTCGCTTAAGGTGAGTTCATAGCCCCGCTTTTAAATCTTTTGATTGTTTTATAAACCCGCGAGGCGGATACATGTTTGTTTTATAAAATCGAACACATATGATTTTATGGTATGCTGGACCCGATTATGAGACTGTTTCCGCATAAGTAGCTATTATCAAAGTCCCTTATTTCATGAACCATTAATCGCCTTGTGAGGTGAACGCTAATGCATTAAATAGATCTCTTGGGTTTGACAACCCCGTCCGAGGTATGAATCCTTGTGAACGCCCTATCAAACAGACGTTTTATAGTTAGAAGCAGTAGGTATATGACAATAATACCTTGTTCTGGGGCAAATTGGCATATGAAATGATATATGTTTGTTAAAGTTCGGTGTCATAAGCTTAATGCATCAAACAAAAGAGATGTTATACATTGTATTCATTGCAATGTTATCCTGAGAACTAATTATGCGTTCAATGATTATTTCTTATGGATTATTTTAAACTCTATGAATTTCACTCAACAATTTTATTGACGTTTTATACATGTTTTATCCCAGGTTACCAACGATGAAGGTAACGATGACGAGGAGGTGTCGTGCGTATGATGATTTGGTGAAAGACTACTTATGTGTTCCTTGTCTTTCAAAAACAATGTCTTAAAGTGTTTTAAAACAATGTCATAATTTAAAACAATTGTCTTTCAAATGTTATAATGGTTGTGGTTACTATTCTTGTGGGGACCTAAGCGCACTTTTCTATGATTAATAATGGAACACATGTTTGTAAAACGTCTCATTTGAGTCGTTTTCTATTATCTTGGTGTATTGTGCTATTTAGTAACACCCAATTGCTATTTCTGCTGTACAATCCAAAGTTAGGGGTGTTACAAAGTGGTATCAAGAGCCTAAGGTTATAGAGAACTAGATCGAGTCTTTTTGAAAGACCTAAACTATAACGCTTCTACACGCACGCCAAGACTCCTCATTGCCATTGGTTATATATAGAAAGAAAAGGTATATTTATGCATGTGTTGTATGCATAAATTGTTATGTATTGGTATATTTATGCATGTGTTGTATGCATAATTTTTTATGTATTGGTATATTTATGCATGTGTTGTATGCATAAATTGTTATGTATTGGTATATTTATGCATGTGTTGTATGCATAAATTGTTATGTATTGGTATATTTATGCATGTGTTATATGCATAGATTGTTATGTGATCATATAATAATAATTATTATATATGTTTGGAGTATATTTGAGGTATATACTTAATGAGAATTTTACAAATTATGAATTTTTGTTTGTTGCGCATTTATGTGAACTGTTATTTTTGATAATAGTATTCTTATTGGGACATTATTGAATAAGTATTATATGATATTTCTAGATTATCTTGGTGAATGTAATTCCTCCCGATCATGTAGATGATTTACCTATAGTTGAGCCGAATCAACTCGATGATGTTCCTGTTATTCCCGAGCCTGTCTTAGTGGATGAAGACGAGGACCCGGAAGAGGAAGAATTTAAGGAAGAAGAAGAACCTCAAAAAGAAGATGATATGGAAGTAGACATCGAGGAAGATGAGAATGAGCTAGAGTTGACATATCCTTATGAAGAGGTGGATCCTTTTAACCCTCCACCACCTACTTCTGAGTCAGAGCCTGAGGATGTGGTTGAGATTGAGGACATGGTTAAGCCCGAGGATGAGACTGTTCCTGCTAGTGTCCATGAGGTAGGTGAGTCATCTACTGCCCCTTTCCTTTAAGAGGACAGTAATGGTCTATTGCCTGGTCTCATGAGGAGGGACATTAACTCTCTTTTTGGTCAGATGACTTCTTTTTTTAAGACGACTGTGTGGTCGCGAGACGGCGCATGCATTGGTTTAAAAGAAGGGAAAAACAAAGGACGGTACTATGGTAATTTGATTTTAGATTTGGGTAATGAAGTGCGATCTAGTGTGGAAGAAGAAACGGTTGCAATGGAGAATCTGGTTAGAAAGCTTGGTAATGCTGAAGAAGAAGCTGAGTCTAAGAAATTAAAGAAGGAACTGGAAGAAGCAAAGTTTAGCAACACACTTCTTCATATGCAGAACGAACGAGTCTAGAGAGATCTCTATTGGACTAGAGTTTGAGCTCATAAGTTCTATCGAGAGATTATTCGTAAGGAATTTGTGTTTGAAGAAAGACCGAATGAGGCTATCGATGTTTCGGTTGAAGATGAGAAGAGTCCATCACCTGAGCCGCGAAGATCTCCTCGTGATTCTTAGTAGTTTAGTTTCATTAGTAGTATCTTTATTATGTTATCACTAAACTAAATCCTCAGTTAGTAGACTTGATGTTATTGGTTTTCATGATCTGTATCATTTCATGAAACAATTCAACTATGTATTAACTCTTTTGTGATGAATAATGAATGGCTATCTTTTGATTACTACTTGATTTTGTGTGACTGTGATTATGATTGATTTGTCATTGTACCATGTTATGAGTACATCATGTTGTGAATGCTTGATGCGTATTTTATTTTAAAATATATTTTTACCAAGTTTTAAATTTATAAAACTCGATCTACCTGACAACGCACTAACGGGCAGAGAACCCGATCGTGGGTAGTATAGAATGGTAAATCCGAGGTCGTCCCAAGAGCTACAAGGCGGTTACAAATCTGAGTTTAAGTTGGTTGTCATGTTTAAAAAGCTATATTGATGAAAAGAATAAATCTTAATTGAAATGAACTAGGTACGAAAGAAGAGAAGGAGATACGATCCTAATTTTAATGATCCACTTATTCTACTTAATGTGAAAGCAAGGATTGAATGATTATCTAATCCTCAATTATCTCGTAAATCCCAGCCCCTATAGCCTTTATAGTAACAGGGATTTGTCCCACTGGTCATGGTGAGCGAGCATCATATTTGGCATTCTTATGGTTAAAGTAATATTCCCAATCCACAATTAGCAAGAAGTAAATGAATCAGAATGATAATTAATAAGATAAGCTTAGCCAAAAACTGTATTCATACAATCAATATTATCGTCAATTAATGATAGTAATGAAAACATGATAATCGAACCAAACTGTATGATGATGATGATCGGGACCGGATTCTTCCTTTTTGAAAGGCTGGAGAGTACTGAAAAACGACTTGAGGAGATATCCTAGTCGTCCCCTCAGAGGCGAGGGAGAAGGATGATTCTTAAAGCTGAATTCGGCCCCTATTTATAGGCTCCTGAGTGTGTTACGGTGTAACTGATTTGTGGTTTACGCCATAACCTTGCTGATGTCGACATTCCAAAATATAGGCAAAAATGCACTTTATGGCGTAACTAATTTTTGGTTACGCCGATTTTTTAGTTACACCGTAACCAGTTTTTGGTTACACTGTAAACCCTTCAACAAACTTGTAATAAATGCAATTTTGACTTCTGATTGGTTACGACGTAACCACAAAAGTTGTTACGCCATAACCGTCAAATAATTTCCATAATTTCGTAATCTTCATTCCATATGTGTGGATCTTTATGGTTACGGCGTAACTAGATATTGTGTTACGTCGTAACTCTAACTTTGGTGAGATTTCCTTCCATCTATATGGTTACGGCGTAACTAAATATAATGTTACGCTGTAACATGGTCCTTGATCTTCGTATTTGCTTAATATATATTACGGTGTAACCATTTTTAGGGTTACGCCGTAACATCCTTCAGAATTTACACTTTAAGTCCTTTTTCCCTTTGTTTCTTGTCACTTTCCTACATTTCACCTTAAAACTATAAAATGATAGAAAATATCTCGTTTTCGAGTGTTAGTGAAACATTTGCAAGTAATATAGGAGGTAGTTTGCCACCAAAAAGTATTAAATATTTGATGTTATTAAATATCCACCCACTTGACTTTTGCTTGCCCTTAATTAGAACCTGTTAGAACATTTCATAAAAAGATTTCTCGAGAATAACTTCAGGAAATGAATTTATAAAACTATTATGCTAGAAAACATCAAAACCGAACACCTCACGAAAAGGGGATAAAAAGTCACTCAGCTCTCCACTAGTGTAAGTGTTTTATTTTTGGGGTGATCGCTCAATTGCACAGTCATAGCATGTATTCTATCATAAGCTTGGAAAGTACACAAATCTGCACCAGTTAGAATTAGGGTCTAAATAATTCTCGAATGAAACAAGGGTAATATGGTTTTAAAGGGTGATAAAGGGTTTAGGATAGACATGGGATACACTTTTAATGGTTGTTAATATAAAAACACAAAATAAATAGTCTAAAATAATCTAAGGTTGTCAGAACTAGCTATTGTCCATCCATGGGTCCAAGAGTTTAAGTCTGAAAATCTGATCTTCAATAATGGGCTACTAGCTCCATTCTTCGTAAGCATCGGTATGACTTGGTGTAATAATGGGCTACTAGCTCCATTCTATATATTTGAGATGTCTTGGTGCAATAATGGGCTACTAGCTCCATTTTTTTATATTTTGCACCATCTTTATATTTTTAGCACATGGGTGACTTTTTGTTTCACCCTCTTTTCTTCATGATAAATATGCAAATGTTACATGAGTTTATATCTTTAATTATTGCCCTTGCAACATTCGATATTATACGCACATCCCCCACTTGAGATAAACAACATTGAAAGTGGTGATACAGGGGGGTCTTTATAGATCATAATTGATTGGTCTTCCACGGATGCATAAAGTTTTCGATCCTATTCCCCTGAACCATAGGCTTAAGTAGCCAGAAATTTCAACACAAATAAAGCTAAGGTGAAATGGTGTAACAAAACATATAGAGTAGGGTGAAAACATAGATTGGCTCAACATGGGTGATCTAAGGGTATCTTGCACTAATAATGAGTGTAACAAAAGGGTTTATCATTGGAGGTCGACTAGTTAGTGTAACAAGTCAATAAATGCACATATACAGGCTATTTGGGTGATTTCCTAAGTGTTGCCTTCTTGAACTATCTATTCTTGTTAATCAATTAGGTCTCAAAATGATGTACATGCCAAGTTCTAAAGTCTACAATACTACCGGCACACTCAATATTTTGGTGGATTTTTAAATAATATGATGGAACAGAATATTAGGCTTAAATCTCACCAGGTAATAATAAAGGGTAATGTGCATTCGGCAAGGATTAATTTTAGTTATTTAAGAAAAGTTTGTCAAAAATTTTAAAATTGGCATAATTTTCAAAGAAAACTAGAAAATCAAAGGCAAAACATACGTCAAGTATTAATTCTACTCCCATCCCCTCACTTGATTTGTACAATGTCCCTATTGTACCTTAAGGAAATAAAAAAGGAAAGAGTAGAATTAAGACAAGAAACTTCTCTGGAATTGCTCGGCATGATGAAGAGATAACATGCTCTAAGCCATGCTCCAAGTCTGCTTCCTCAAGCAATCATCCCATCATCATCAACATGGTATCAAACGAATTCAAATTTCACATGCGTCCTTGTAGCCAAGTATCAACTTTGCATTCTTCAACCTGTATAGCTACAAGAAAACTAATACCAAATCATAAATCTGGCAAAAAGAAAGATATGAAAATGTACAAAATAATACTAGAAATACAATCTTAACTCACTTTCGTAGGAATCACGGTTGCATTTAGCATATGCAACAAGCTTTTTAAACCACTCAGTGGCCTAAGTGGATGGTATGTGTTTAATTACACATACCTTTTACCTTTAAAAACAAGCTAAAATAACCAAAACGGACTTAAAATGTGTTTAAAACTTAAAATTTTAAGATTTCGGAAGGAGGTTACGGCGTAACCATAATGGTTACGGCGTAACCTTGAAATGGGTTACGTCGTAACTGTAGTGGTTACGGCGTAACTGTAGTGGTTACGTCGTAACTGCTGCAATTTCACCAAAGTTACCAAATTAATATGAGTCGAGCCGGTCTCGAGAATTGCCTCTTAGCTTCTGGATTCTGCAAAACAAAGTAAAAAACATGCAAACCAACTAATGCAAAAAATAAATTCATTAAATAAAAGACGGGTTGTCTCCTGACAAACACTTTTGTTTATTACCAAGTCTTTAAGTTAGACTCATGCTCATTCTACGTTACATCGTTTCCTAATTTTTCCTGCCCCTCATTTCCCCAATAATCTTGGTAAATTCTTCTTTTAGTCATGTTACATACCTTTCCAAAGGCCACTCTTACCCAGTTGTCAAAGCTTAAATTTTCCCATTCTAAAGTTGTTCGTATATCATCGTTACTACTTTCCTAATATTCTTTGTGTTCCCTAGGGTTGTCTCCTCCATCACATTCGTCAAAATGGGGGTTACATGAAGCCCATTTGGTGCATATGTCTTCTTTCCACTGGTAAATTGGTTTACACCAATGTCTCCTTTTTGTATTGGAAAGATCTTCTAAACTGTTATTTTTGTCCTTAATTATTTCTGCCCTTATATTGGCGATGTTAGCTGTTGTTCTAGGAAATTCTTTTATGTTCAAAATCTTAGTTTTCGTGAATACCTCACCAGCCCCTAGGTTATACTTAGTTATTTCAACTTTTTTTAATTGGTGGGGGTTCTGTATAGGGCATTCCTAGTAACTTGTTCCTCCTTTGCTTATAAGCATCATCATTGTGATCAATGAATCCATCATATAATATAGGTTCTAGGTAATCAATGATTCCTTCCAAGTCATCCTTATCTCTACTAACCTCTAAAAATCATTCTTCAGGTAACTTATTAACCATTGCCTCGATTATTGCTCTCTCCTTGGTCTCCCCACATTTCTCAGGATCTTCCTGTTCTTCTGTTAAGATCTTTTCTCGTATTTGTCCTCCAAGCTTATTGTCCCAAAATTTTTGAAGGATTCTTTCTTTAGTTATATCGTTCACATTGTCGTACCTTGCCCTTACCCAATTGATACAGCTTAATCCTGCCCATTCTAAGTTTATACGATCATTATCGTTTGTGCCTTTCCAGTAATGCTTCAATTTTTTGTCCGAGATTCCCCCTCCATTACATATTTCATGGTAAGGGTCACATGATACCCATAATGTGTATCTTTTTTCATGTTCTTAGCGAACAGGTTCACACCAATGGGTTTTATTGACAGCTCCATGGCTTAGTTCAGCATGTGATGTTGGTCGTTTGTTAAGGTGTTCACCAACAGCCGTATTACACTCTCTGTTCTTCATTTTGATTTTACCCTATCTTCCTTGATCCCAAACGAGACTTCTCTGGTGGAAATATTAATCTCAGCACGAATGCTTGCTAAAAAAGGTCGACCAAGATTGATAGTTTTACTGTTTAATTCCTTTGTATCGATGATTACAAAGTCGGAAGTAAAAGAAAACTTATCAATCTTTACCAGGACGTTTTCAACTATCCCCTGGGAGACACACTGTAACAACCCTAGTTTCACGACGCGTATGATGATCGCGAATTCAACGTCATAATTATTATTTTATAAAATCGTGTGAGCGAACGTCGACATTTAAAATTTTATTTGTCGTAAGTAATTATTTTCGTGTTTTATTACGGACGAAAATTTAAAATATTTATTTTTGACATTTCGCGAGTCGACGTTTGACCGCGTGTTCGTTAAACGTTTTAAGCAACGTAAAAATTTGTAACGCATCTCGTTATTATTTTTAAGACCGTAAATTTATTTCTTTTACGAATGTCATCATTTGTTCCTTATCTTGAGCCGGATTCGTGTTTTAAAATGTACATATTTTATTTAATATTTTAAATCAAATTAAGTATGACAGAAATATAATCCCTAGCTTTGGCCGATTATGTAATGAAAGAAAATACCATTTGTACTAAGTTTGAAAGAGCAAAGTGGAAGGAAGGACTAATAGTGTCAGAATGCCAAACTATTATCCTATATATAGAGAACTAATACTTCTCATATTTATTTTTAGAAAATAAATCTTCTCCTCCTCCCTTTTAACCATCTTCGACTGGCACCACATAAACACCACCCGAAACCTTTGATTTTTCGACATGCATTCCGATCCGACTTAAAAATATTAATCCCCACATTGATACCTACATATCCCACTAATAAAACCATACATGCAATTGGTTTTGAAAGAAATATATTTTCGGGTTGATTCATAAGTTTTCGGGTTAAGGAGGTGTTTAAAATAGTTAGATTAATGTTGTAATCGAGTTGGTTTAGTCGGGAAAATTTGTTTGGTTTGTGTTGTTGTTTTGCCGCGGGTTCGAACCACCAAGGAGGGGAGAAACAATTGTTTTGTGTTCTTGGTTTAGTTGGAATCCGTTTTGGGTTTATGTCGTTCGTGTTTCTGGATTCGCGGGTCGAGCCCTCTGAAGCCAAAAACCAACACTGAAGTGTTGTTGTGAGTATTCTCCTTTATCATCGTTTGTCGTTTTCGTTCATTTATTTATTTCGTATATATGTGATGAATTCCGATTATACTTGCGTCGAATAGACTAGATGAGGATATTGGGTGATTGAGAAAATGATTTTTATGAGTTTTAAAGATGATAAATTCGTGCAGAATCTGTGGCACGTAAAACGAGGTTAGAAAATTTATAAAAACAAATTTTCGTTTGGAAAAGAAAGTAAAGCTTGCTTAGATGATCGTTTTGATAAGTGGATCGTCCCGTAATTCCTAATAACGAAGAAGTTACCGCGAAAACAAGATTTAAAATTTTATAAACTTTTAACAGCTATTTGCAAAATGTACATTCTGTCCAGATTTTTAAACGAGCGTTTTGAGCACTTTTACTGTACCGTTTTTTAGCCTTCCGACAAAGCACGAAAGTTGTCCGGAATGAAGTTTTGCATATAAAATCTCTTTTTGATCAAAGTCACGAAAATGTGAAATAGCGAGTCAAAACCGATGGTCAAACTGCTGCGTTTTTATTGAAAATACAAGTTACAACAGATTCTTGTAGGGGCGTTTTAGCCATTTTCTGTCAAGTTTCGGGTCTCGGCTAAAACTAAAAAGTTGTCCGGAATATCGTTTTACATAAACTTTCTTCTTTGTCCGAATCATGAAAATGTGATTTAGAGGGTCGTGTTGGTCGGGTCAGACCTAGAAAATAAATATACTATATATAAAAAGTCAAATATAAAAGTCAACGAAGACTTAATAAACGTTAACGCGTTGCAAAGGTGATTTCGATTAATAAAATAAAATCATTTAATATACTATTGCAAGTAATTATTTTGAGACCGTTGTTTTCGTAGGGTCATTTTTACAACTTTTCATCTTTTAAAGAACGGGTCCGGGTACGGGATTTTGTTTTGACTCGTTTTTGGGTCAAACGAACTCCGTTTTCGGTCTAGTCTTTTTCATTCTTCGTTATTTGTCCCGTAGAGTAGTTTAGAAGTGAAAAAAATTTCGTAGGGTTATTTTTAAAGATTTTAGGTTTTTCCCCCTTTTGTTCGGGATTCGGACCCTCGTTTTCTAGTTTAATTTCATAATTTCTAGGTTTTTCTTAAACGTTTTAGTTTGTTATCATCTAATTTGGCTTTTCCACACTTCCAATTCATTTTTCTCATTCAGACTCAAATCTTCGATTGTATCGATTTTCCATTCCAGCCTCGTTGGGGATAAACGACCCGGGAACATTCTATACTACTTCTCGGTATCATTGCTCTTGTTGATTTTTAGACTTACATATATATTTTATATTTTATTATATATTATATATATTTATAGTGTGAATTTCACCAATCAATTTTTGCGAGGGGGATACTTGCTTGTTTTGAAAATGAGAACGCAATGTGTTTTGATACTAAATATGATTTCATGCACTATTGAGTATATGCATTTTACTGTGTGACCGTTAATTTCCTTGTTGATAGTGAACGCTAATGCATTAAATAGATCTATTGGGTTTGACAACCCTGTCCGGGGTATGAATCCTTGATTAATAAGCGAGCACCCTGTAACGGACATTTTGTAGCTAATATGGGAGAAGGGGCATACTTCTTGGCCATGATTTCTTTCTACGGGATGAATGTGTTAAGTGTCGGTACACGGGCTCATTAGTTGGAATACATTATTTATATATAACTTGTCTTGCAAGCAATGTTATATGTTTTGTTGAACCAAATTTACGTTCTAACTGTTTGTGTGTAAACTCTATGAATTCACTCAACGTTTTGTTGACGTTTTTAAGCATGTATCTCAGGTTAATTGCTGTTGATGGCTCGGATTGGACGGAACGAGGATATCAAGGACGGTGTCTCGATGAACTTATGTCAATAAATAATAGAAATATTTTAGAAATCAAGTCGTGTTGAGACTTTTAGAAATAAATTTCTACGTTGGTATTAGGACCTATGTAACTCTAATCTTTCTAATAAATGAAATTGTGTTTTATAAACGTATCTTGAAGCATTTACTAGGACTCGTGTGCATGTATTATGAAGTAGCACCCCAAATATTGTATTCCGATGTGTATCGTAGTTTAGGGATGTTACAGAGTGGTATCAGAGCACGAGTTGTAGTGAACTAAGTCGTTTTGCAAAACTTGGACTACAACTGATTTCGGAGAAAATTTCACGAATCTTTCACCGTTGTCCGATATCCGCGCGCGCATCGTTTCCGATCACTTATGAGCCTTATGTGGTATATTTGATTGCATATTATGTACGTAACGAGTGGGTGACACTTGGTGTAAGTAATAATTATATAGGTGTGTGTGTATATATATAGATATATATATATATAGATATA
>BQNB010008038.1:2292-69792 GCA_026074375.1 Tanacetum coccineum
AATTTTATCAAGGGTAACTTGGTAATTTTCTTAATTGCTCTTTTAAAGTATTATATTTTACATATATTTTACGTGTATAAAACTTTACACACCAGTGGGTGAAATGGGTCAATTTGGTATAACTTAAAGGAAAAAGCTTTTGGGAGATTAATGAAGAGAAAACTAATAGTTGCACTTGGAGAACTCTGCTTGATTTAAGAGAAAGAGTTAGACCTTTCATCTAGTACAATATTGGAAATGGAAGGAGTACGTCTATGTGGAATGATAACTGGCATGAAATCGGCCATCTAAAAGGTTTTGTGTCAAAAAGAATGTTATATAATGCAAGAATCAAAGAAGACTTGTATGTTGAAGAAATGATAGAGGGAAATGAATGGATATGGCATGCTAACTGGTACTCACAATCCCCTTTCCTCCTAAATGTCAAAGTCCCTGAGCTTAATGATGAGGATACTCACAAGGTGAATTGGAAGAATAAGAAAGGGCAAATGGTTGAATTATCAATTAGTATAGCTTGGAATGATATGAGAGATCAATCAAATAAGGTGGAATGGTGGAAACTTATATGGTATTCCTAATGCAATCCAAGGAGTGCCTTTATCTTATGGATGGCAGTGAATGAGAAATTACTTACTCAAGATAAAAAGGTTAAGTGGAACAAATCAGTTATGATATGTTCTTTATGTACCAAATGCATGGATTCACATGATCATCTGTTTTTCAAGTGTGAATTTTCAAGAACGATTTGAAGGAAAATGATGAGTAAAATGAATGTTAGAACTATGACCAATGACTGGAGGGACATTGTATCAAGAGTAGTTGCGTATCCTTGTAACAATGCAATAAGGAGTATTTTGAGAAGACTAATTCTAGCCACTATTGTATATTATATTTGGAAGGAGAGGAATGCTAGACTGTTTACTGGTAAGAAGATGACAGTTGAGATTATTTGCAGAAGATTGAGGAAAATATCAGACTACAACTTTAAGGTTTAAGAGTAAAAGACTCAAGTCAAGTAAGAAGTGTGGCTAAAGAATGAAATGTAGTGTTATAGAGATGGTTGGGCCTTTAGCATTGTGTATGACGCCTCTCTTGGATGCTAGACTGTAATATACTAGGTGGTGCTGCAATGTGTTAATATGTCTACCTTCAAGAAGGAAATGTAGTCCTCTGCTAAGGATAACAAGTACTCAATCTGTGGTGATGCCTTCTTTGGATGATGGTTTTCAGGGAGCATTGTGAGAGGTGTTGCAATGGTTTCCTTAGAACTGCCTTCAAAGGAGAAATGTAGTCACTTATTGAGTATTGACTATTTTCACAGTTATGAGGCATATTCGTAATGTTGGTTATAGTTCTCCTACACTGTTGAAATGGGAAATGTAATAGCTGTGAGTGAATTTGTGAAGTATAGGTTACTATGAATTTGTAAGTCTATATGATTAATCTGAATAGGAGTACATAGGCATGTCTATGTTCTCAAGTGTATTTTGTTACTTTTATAAGTCTTGGTATAAATATAACTTCACATTTTATTAAAAAATACAAAAAATTAGACCAAAATGCCCTTTCCTCCTCGATTCTCATTGGCATTCACCGAATTGATTCTTGCTTGTTTTTGAAGGTCTCATTCAACATCAAGAAAACAATTTTCTAATCAATAACATTAATAAAAGTATAAAAAAATTAGTTTTTAATCGACGAATGTTTAATCTCTTAATTATAAGTTTATGGTTATTGAGTATTATTACCTATTCCTTTCTAGATTGCATAAATAACTGCAAAAATTACTGCTTCAAAGCATTATTGTATGTGGATTGTGTATATGGATCTTTGCACAATGATGTTGTAAGTACCTCTAAGCACGAGTATATTAAACCTTGTTCTTCTTTCCGTTAGAAGCAATACATGACTTATTAAGGGTAATTTTACGATTGACACACCTTTTTGTAACCAATGTGGCATCATTTGTCACCCGTAATCATTGTTCTTTTTATCCGTCACCTTGTATTCATCTCCATCATAATTTCTACACGACAACGATATGATCCAAGCTCCCCGTGATCCCCTCTATGTGTATCTTCATTATCTATTTTTTTTTTCTTTTAAACATGGTTTCTATCACGTTGCCTGACTAATTCACAAGGTTTGAACCCACCGCGACACAGACTCAAACCACGTAAATCCCTTCCTTTTCAGATGGTTGGCGTGGCCACTTTAAGATTGTTTGCACCTAGCAAGAATTAAACTTGAGACATTACACATTTTATAGTGATAACCACAAACTCTTTTGCGACTATGTCACCCTTGAGTGGTTTCCATTATCCATATTTAATGTTGCCTTTGACTGATCTTGATGTTGAATCATACTTACCAATAGGGGCGACTCAATAATCCTAGAAGCCTAAAGCGGCTCAACCTTCTTGAAATATACTACATTCGTCCAAATTTTATAGTCCATCTTTCCTTTTTAGTATGTCTTAAAATAATTGTTTATTACTAAAAATAAAAGTTTGATTTGTTTAAATTTACGATATTACTTCCAAATTGATATTTACAAAAACTAAAGAGTAAACTGCAAAAATCATCCCTGTGGTTTGTAGCTTTTAGCACTAATTATTCCTAGCTGATACTATTGACACAAATCATCCTTAAGTGATGAAACGTTCGGCAGAATACATCCTTACCACTAATTATAGAAGGTAATTATGTCATTTAAACCACTATCACACCCCGTAAATTCCAGGTTAATATTTTAAACTTTTTCGATCATTATTTTTGACTTTTATACGCTAAGTTTGAATCTGGCAGTTTACCGGGAAGTTAACCCGCGTAAATATGAAAAACATCATCGGACGCGTTTTGTCCTCAGATTTTGTTTAGTTTAGATATTATATGAGTTATTTTATCTTTTCTAAGTGTTTCGTAGTTTACGATCACTTTCGATACTTATTTTTACGTCTTAGCGTATAATTTACGTTTTTCGCGTTTTTAATCAAACGGAACCCCGGAAACCCGAAATCTTTTCGTGTAAATTTTAGTTATTGTTCATCTCGTGTTGATAAGTCAAAATTTTTGTTCACGTCCCCCCCTTCTTATAAATTTGGATGTCTAAACCAAACTAAAACAACAATAAGCTTGGAAATTAAATCAAAGGCATCTTTTTTTTTGAAAATCCCATGCATGTATTTGAAAGTGACACATGAGGAAGTCCATCTCATGCACACATAACCGTCCAAGTCAATACAAATGCATACTTACATCATTTGACCATGTTTGACTAGCTATTATACATGAAGAATGAACCATGATCCAAAAAAAATTGAACCCCTTGGTCCTTGTGGTTGTGTTCGGCCGAGCAAGGCACACACACACTCTTTTGTGTGTGTTAGTCACTTGATACTACAAACCAAGAAAACCCTAAACTCTCTCTTGTCTTATAAATACACCACTATAACACACACTAGGTCATACTTCATTTCTTAGCCTCATCAAAATCTCTCATCTCTCTTCTTTCCCTCTCCTTGCTTATGGCAAACAAACACCCCTTTTAGGGTTTCTATATCTTTGATTTCTTGCATGATCCAAGCATACTAGGTTCATTTCTAAGGTCATCTAAGGTGGTTTGAAGTATTGGTTCATTGATTTAAGGGTTTAATTCAAGATCTGCAAATTAGGGTTTGGTTATTATTTGGGGGTTTTCAAGATCCAAGTCTTCTATCTTCATCCTTGTGTTTTCTTAAGCTTGTTCTTCATATTTGTTAGCTTATATTGAAACTAATACTTTTATTTCTACTTTCATTCTACACATGTTTATGTTCTTGCATAGATCTATAAGTCCTATGATGTTTGTGTTAATTTTTCTAAAAGAAATGAAATAACATCTTGACATATTTTATAAAAATGGAAGTAACATGTTTATGACTTTATGATCTTGGTGAGGTGAGTTAAAAAGTGAGTTGCAACAATAGAAATGAAGGGATTAGGTTAGTTTTAGGGGTGGTTTTTTTGTGGATTAGTTGTGAATGGAGATTAGGCTAGATTAGGCACTATTGTGAAGTTTGGTGTGATTTTTGAAAGCGTTTGTGAAATACATAGTTGCTGATCTGAAATTGTTTTGAGGTTTTGGTCGACTTAGGAATGTTTTTATTAGGCGTAAAGGTAGTTTTTAGAGAGCTCGTTTCAAGTAAATAGTTTTTTATATATTGTACATTAAAATCGGACTTAAAACGGCCAAGTTATAGTCAAATGAAACTTGAAACATTTTTCGGCAAAATAATTAATATAGGTGCTGATGTGAATAGTAAAATAAGTTTTCGGACGCTTTCGAGATGTTTTGAGCTTTTAAAACACCAGTGAAACATATAGTAGCACATATATAATGATTAGTATCATTAGAAACATCTTTAACATATTTTATGGAAAGCGTTAAGGTTACTAAAAATAGTAAGTTTGGTAAATATTAGTAAGATAGACACGGAAGTTAAACGTTTAGGTTTCTCTAGTGCATTTAAGGAAATATGGATTAAGAAAATATAGGGGACGGTATTAACGTCCTGAAACTAAAAACTTTCCTAAAATAGAAACTTACTAAAAGTGGTAATTTTTTGTTAAACGCCGAAACTTAACGAAAAACTCTATAATTTTATTTACTCACGTTTTGTTAATTAATCCAAAACACAAACACTCATGGATGACTTTTTCCCTTATAAAGGATTCGTACAAGTTTTAGGTTTTTGTCTTACTTTTTCGTCTTTCATAGAACGCATCATTGATTAGGGTCCCATGCAAAATTGCTCTCCAATTGTTGCCCCTGTTGTTAAGGGTGACAAATTTGGTGCATACGAGTGTCCTAAGAATAAGTTAGAACAAGAAGAGATGAGACTTAAACCTTATGCGTCTATAGTTGGAAGCCTTACGTATGCTCAAGTATGTACACATCCTGATATTGCATACATTACGTGTATGCTTGGACGTTATCAGCCCAATCAGGGAAAGGAACATTAGAAAGCAACTAAAAGGGTTTTACGATATCTTCAAGGGACTAAAAACTCAATGTTGACTTAACGAAAAATGGATAACCTAGAAGTCGTAGGTTACTCAGATTCTAATTTTGCTAAGTGTAAGGACTCTTTAAGATCCACATCAGGGTACATCTTTATGCTTTCAGGAGGTCTTATATCATGGAGGAGTCATAAGCAAAAACTCACTACAACTTTCACTATGATGGCTGAATATGTTGCATGCTATCACGCAACTAGTCATGCAATATTATTGAGAAATCTAATTTCTAGACTAAAGGTAGCTGACTCTATTTTAAGACCCCTCAGACTATATTGTGATAATAGTTCAGATGTTAGATTTTCAAACATCACTAATTTCACTGGAGCTGGTTTATATCTCGAGACTAAGTATTTATATGTTCGAGATAAGGTTGAAGACAATAGCATTGTCATAGAGTATATCAGCACTCATGACATGTTGGCGGATCAGCTTACTAAAGGTTTACCACCCAAGCTCTTTTTAGAGCATGTTGCCGGCATGGGTTTATGTGATAGCCAAATTTAAGGATTTTATTGTTTTTGTATTCACGTTATGTTGAAGTTTGTTATTCTCTAATTTGCGCACTTATATTCAGATCTTATGAACAAACAGTTATTTTGGATCATTTTGAATAGATTTATTTTATTATCATTTCCCTATTTTATGTTCATATACGTTATGGATTATGATCAGGGCCGGTGATAAGCATGTGCAGCAGGGGCAATTGCACAAAGCCCCATCTTTTACAGGGCCTCCATATTAGCCAATTTTAAGTAAATTTCTTTGTATTTTCACTTGTTTTGCAATGTTTTATTTGATACTAGCTTAAAGACCCGTTTAACACCGAGTGTATTTTTAAAAATTTATTTTGTAAGAAGTTATATGCATAAATAAAGTAAGAAAAACACCAAACATAAATAGGTTATGTTAATATATGAAAGAAATAATCAGATAATAAGTAAATTATTAGATAAACATTTGAGTTTGTAACAATTAAATAAATAAAGGTCCTAATTTTAACGCAAGTCTATGGTTTGAAAAGCCTGAGAACATCAATAACCCTTGTGGAATTATTAAACGTAGCTTAAAGACCCGTGGACTCACGGGGTATTTTAAAGAATTTCTTTTCTAAGAAGTTATATGCGTAGTAAATAAAGTAAGAAAAACACTAAACGTAAACAGGTTCAGTCAATAAATGAAAGAAATAATTAAATAATACGTGAATTATTCGATAAACATTTGAGTTTGTAACAATTAGTATAATAACATCGATGTGTTTTGGTCTACAACTTTGATAGTCTTGAATATCAAAGGACGTCTGTGAGCACTAATCAAGTCGATAACCAATATCCATTCCGTGAACACCTAATAGTCAATTGAAAATGTAACTAAAAGAAGACTGTGAACAATAATTCATTAGACTTTAAAATGTAGTAAAAATCACGTGATATATAAAATGTACCTACCTCTTGAACGTTATTCATAGACCTTGTAGTACTTCTTTATAGACAACATTTGTAAAAGTTTTAGATATATTTCCATTGTGATCAGAAATGACAACCTTCAAACCTTTTTTGCTTTTCACTTTTGAAACAAAAACGTATAGTTGTCCATGTGTGAAAAGAGGACGTGACAGGTACAAACCAACTTTTAAAAGCGACTAACCTTGGCTTTTGTTAATCGTCATGGCAAATGAGACTGACAAAAGAAATTGTTTTCTGATGATTATAAGCGGTAATCATCTATCGGACGAATTAATTCTCAACCTCGTATGATAACCTTCTTTCCAAAGTGTCTTCCGTTAATGATTTTGTGCAATAATAGAATTTCTTGTTAATTTTAGAACTTGGAGTCTTGTCCTATTACACAATCCATTTGGTTGATCAATATTTCTCAACAGCATTATTGGGACTCCTTTTAACGCAAACCTATTGTTCGGAACACCTGAGAAATTCAACCCTTTGATAAACTCTGGTAAGAAAATGGATTTATCTATGGCAGCGTTACGTTCAGTTTTATCTACATTGTCACAACTTTAGTAAACCATTTATTATCCTGGGAATTTCTCCAGCAAATGCTCGTTTATGTTGTCCACGACTTCATTCGTTCGAGCAAGAATGGCCTTTTCTTGGAAGTAAGACGGATCATTTATGGTATACAGAATGTTTGGATAAGTAAAATCAATAATAGATGTTACCGGGTCATAAACCGCATCAATTAAAATTTCTCCTGGTAGATCTATAGAAACCTCTCCATCGTAATGTTCTCCAAGCTCGCCGTCTTTGACTTTTAATATCCATTCTGCAAATCCTTGTATTTCTGTCACATCTTTACGGCATGCGCCCACAATCAGCCTCATGTTTAACTTAAGAACATTGCAATGATCCCACAAGTAAGACTACTTTAAAGATGCACTTAAAATGCCTTGCCATGAGTTTTTTGAAATAATCGGGAGAACCTGCCTAAAATCACCACCACAGACCATTGTCATGTTTCTAATAGGATGTTTACAGGTGTCATACGCATTCTTACGTAGCACCTATAAGAATTTCGTCGGGTACATCTATCAAAACCTCTCCGCCGTTTACTTTTTATGGTCCAATGAAATAAGGTAATTAATTAAGTAATCATGTTCATAATATGATGATAGAAGATAACATTATTTAGGATAATATATGTACATTCATATAAGTTGGAAATTTAGCATGCTGGGTGATTTAGGAAAATATAAGCGCATATTGTAAACATCTTATAACTTATAAGTACTTCTTAATTATAAGAATAACCCTAATTATATAATTCTAATACCCTAAAGCAAAAAGATTTTCAGGTTACCCGGCCATTTCGGCATGTAACAAAATCACCTATATCGACCCGCTTCACATAACCACCCGACTCTTTTCACAAAATCACCCATATCACCCCGTTACACAAGTACCCATATTGACCCGTTACACAAAATCGCCCACATCGACCCTTTACACAAAACAATTCTAACGGTGAAACTTAATAGGTTTTACCATTACCACTATTTTCCATCCGTAGAAAAATCTAATGGTAAAATGAATGTACCACATAATGATTACAACTTTTCCTTTATGTAACAGAAATGTAATACAAATGAAGTATCAACCAACCATGGATAATGAATTAATGAATCTAAATAGTAGGAGTTCGGATTTGCCTATTTAAATATATTAACCACCTATCGTAAATAGATTAGCAAATAATAACGAATGATGTACTTTCATTTTCTTCTTCCCTTTCTCCTTACTTGTGCTCGATATTTCTCTTCCACTGACGATATTCAGCTTCTTGCATTAGAACTTCTTTAGCCATCACTTAATCCCCTTATTATATCAAAGCCTAACATATGAAATATTTGAATTAATTAAGCAAAAAAACTTCTCGATGTTACATACAATGATTTTGAATCCTCATGGTTTTGCTAATTATATGAATAACCCTAATAATATAATTCTAAGGCCCTAAAGGAAAAAGATTTTGGGGTTACACGGCCATTTTGACATGTAACAAAATCAGCCATATCGACCTGTTTCACGAAACCAACCGACTGTTATACAAAATCACCTATATCAACCCGTTATAAAAAATTATCCATATCGACCCATTACATAAAATCGCCCATAGCGACCCATTACACAAAACAATTCTACGGGTGAAACGATAGAATTTGTAGATAGATTGTGTGAAACCGATCGTGTAGATAGGTTATGTGAAACCGATTTTGTTCTTCTTCTAAAAATAGGTTATGTGATTAATTTGGGAATGAATACATTTTTAGGGAAAGACGTGTAACTAATTAACCAGAATACCTCAACAGAATGTTTGAATTAGTCTTCATCCGTTACTATTTCATTGATGGTATAAGGTTGTGTATTTTTAGATAGACATTACCACAATAAAGAAGAATAAAAACCATGGTTGACAAAGAGATTTTAAAAGGTTTATTATTATGACTATTAATGAGATAATATCAAAGTTTACTTTGTTAAGGAGATTATTCAAATTCATTATAATTTCATCAACTGACTTTGTTACATTTCCAAAATAATTGCAATATTAACTTAAAACTCGTCTATCTCATTAAATGAAATATGTAGAAGACTTTTTTAAGAATTTCATGCATTAGAGTATTGTACAAATAGGTTATTTAAGGAATAATATTAATGGTGTAATTAATGTTTGTAGCTTAAAAAGGTTGTATAAAATCCTATTTTATTAAAGAGTATAAATAATAATAGCATTTTATGCACATATATATATATATATATATATATATATATATATATATATATATATATATATATATATATATATCTAAGTGCAAATCGTATATATATCACATTGCCCTAATTATTTATACATCATTTTGCCATATCATATTTTGCATCATACCTTATTTCTTGGCATTGCTTGCACTTTGCATGGTTTCATATAAAGGAGATTTATATAAACTTTTGCTTGTGCAGGTTATGGCAGCTCCTATTATTTCTATTTTGTCGGATTCGTCTAAAGAGAGTGTGGGTTCTCATGTCCTACGAGTGATTCTCTTTGGCACTATTCCTACCAGTATCCCTGTTATTCCTGTGGTTTCTACTGAGGTTCCCATTGCACTTGCTGATCCGTTAGTTGCACCGGAGGTGGGAGCAGTTTTTGTCATCTCACCAACCGGAGTGCTCGATTTGGTGGATTATTCATCTTCTTTTGATTCTAATCCATCAGAGTATTCTTTGCCTGTAACACCAGAGTTACCATTGGTTTCACCCTTCTTATGTTCTGATGACTCGGAGGCGGACAATGAGTCTGAGCCTGCTGATCAAAGAGCGAGAGGCATGAGTCTTTTACACCATCATCTGAGTTTCCACTTGCACCTGTTGTTGCCCCACCCGGTGAGGCTATTCCCTTCGGTCGACCTTACCGCACTCACCCTAATGGGCCGCGTAAGTTGTTGACTGCCAGGAAGAGAGTTTGACCTTTTCCTGCTCGTAAACTTGCATGGAGACCTGTATCTCATTGTTCTTCGGATCGTTATTCTTCACTAGATTTTACTTCCGACTCATCTTCTTCTAGTTCATCTTCAGACTCTTTATCATATATTTCTTCAGGTTCATCTTCAGATTCACTATGAGACACATCATTAATTCATTCATCAGGTCAGTCTCATTCAGGACCATCGACTAGAGCTGCATCACCTAGATTGGTTGATTCGCCGGTTAGGACTCCACGATGTAGTGAGGCTTATATGCGTTAGAGGTCTGCACCATTGTCTACTCTTTACCCACCTACACGACATCAGAGTCATCCCTAGATTCATCTTCTAAGAGGTCATTGGATTCATCTTCACTTTCTGTTGGACCATCTCGCAAGAGATGCAGGTCCCCTGCTACTTTGGTACCATCATCTACTCCTGTTTCGAGATCGATAGCCCCTGCTCTTGCTGATCTTCTGCCTCGCAAGAGGTTCAAAGATTTAAACTCACCCGAGGTTAGTGGAGAGGAGCATATGGAGACGAGTACTGCTGCTGCAGAGACTGTTACAGATTTGGTTATTAGTGATGGAGTTAGAGCTCCTACTGAGGATGGTATAGATTTAGGTGTTGAGGTTGCTATTAGAGATACTAGGGAGGATGAGGAGGAGTTTGAGGCAGAGGCTAGTGCGGGAGGCATGATAGAGCTCGTTGTAGATCCTTTGGCTACTGGTGGTATTTCTGAGTCCATTGGAGGAGATATTCCTGATCTTGAGGGTACTCTGTTGGGAATTAAAAAGTCTACACACTTAGTACTGCCAAGCCAAGATTTTGTACTGCTCAAGATATAACTACCAGTACTAACCAGTTAGTACTGCTAGATTAAGTTAGTACTGTCAGTACTAAACTAAAGACAGTTGAAGGACTTAAGACTGCTGCATGAAGATTAAGACTGTTAAAGAGATAAAGACGTGTTTAGTGATTTGTATTGACTTATTCAGTGTGTATCTTATATAGTTAGAAGATATGCAGTTGTCTTTTAGAATTATAGAAGATTTGTAGTTGTCTTGTAAAGGACTTCTTGGTGTATAAAAGGAGATCCTATGTTATGGTTAGAGATATAGATTCATACGTTTTTCATATATATCTTCAAGGTTGTAAACCCTAGTACTACACAGAGTACTCGTATTATTCATAATAATATTGGAGCTTTTCAATTATACATTGTTCATACATTGTTCATTTAGTTCACTATTACATTCATATTCTTCTAAGTATTAAAAAGTAGATTCTGCATACTCTTTAGTATTAACAAAGTTTCTACCATAGTTGTCTTGAATCTATTCAATACAACTAACCCTTTTACAAGGTAAGCAAGATCTTAAGTTGGGATCAACAAGTGGTATCAGAGCTTGTGTTCTGAAACTTTGATCTAGAAGAAACTAACAAGAAGAACTCTTTACTCACAAGGAAGAGATGGATCTAGAAACTGCCCAAATCACTACTACTGCAAAGTTGCCCACTCTCAAACAGGGTGAATATGATATGTGGAGGCTGAGGATTGAGCAATACTTTCAAGTACAAGACTATGCTCTATGGGATGTCATAGAGAATGGAAACTCATTCAAACCTGCAGCCAAAACAACAACAAATGCTGATGGTACATCAACTACACTAATACCAGGTCCTGTAACTACTGAAGAAAAGGTTCAAAAGAAGAATGATATGAAGGCAAGAAGTATGTTACTGATGGCACTTCCTAATGAACATCTAATGACCTTTAATCAGTACAAAGATGCTAAGACTTTGTTTGCTGCTATACAAACCAGATTTGGTGGTAATGAAGTCACAAAGAAGACTCAGAAGACTCTTCTAAAGAAAATGTATGAGAACTTTTATGATCCAAGCAAAGAGTCTCTTGACTCTATTTTTAACAGGCTTCAAAAGATTGTAACTCAGTTGGTTATCTTGGGTGAAAATATTTCGCAAGAAGATCTCAATCTAAAATTCTTGAGAAGTCTCCCTTCTGAGTGGAATTCTCAAGTTGTGGTCTGGAGGAATAACCTGATCTAGACACAATGAGCTTTGATGATCTCTACAACAATTTCTAGATTATTGAACAAGAGGTTAATAGAACTGCAAACTCAAGCTCAAGCTCAAGTTCTCAAAACATGGCTTTTGTATCATCTCCTAGCAGTACTAATGAACTTAATAATGCTTATGGAGTTAGTACTGCCAATAATTAAGTTATTCCTGCTAGCACTCAAGTTAGCACTGCTAGTACTCAAGTAAGTACTGCTAACTTAAGTGATGCCACTGTTTATGGATTTTTGGCCAATCAACCAAACGGGTCTTAGCTTGTACATGAAGACCTTGAACAAATCCATGAAGATGACTTAGAGGAGATGGATTCGAAGTGGCAGTTAGCATTGCTGAGCATGAGGACAAGAAGGTTTTTCTAGAAAATTAGAAGAAAGATCACAATCAATGGGAGTGACACAGCTGGATATGACAAGTCTAAGGTAGAGTGTTTCAACTGTCATAAGATGGGACACTTTGCAAGGGAATGCAGAGGAGCTAGGAACCAAGATACCAGAAACGGGAATAAAGACAGCTCTAGAAGGACTGTAAATGTGGAAGACACTTCTTCCAAAGCTATGATGGCTATTGATGGAGATGGTTTTGACTGGAGCTATATGGCAGATGATGAATTCCCTACAAACATGGCTCTTATAGCCTTTTCAGACTCTGAGGTATATAATGACAAAACTTGTTCTAAAATTTGTCTAAAAAGCTTTGAAACTCTTAAAACTCAACTTGATGATTTAAGAATAGAGTTTAACAAATCTGAGTTTAATCTAGCTATTTATAAAAGAGGGTTAGCATCTGTAGAAGAACAACTTGTCTTTTACAAAAAGAAAGAGGTTATTTTAGGTGATCAAATTGCTGTTCTAAAAAGAGATATCTCATATAAAGACTCAGAAATTAGTATGCTTAAAAGTAAGGTAGAAAAGCTTAAGCAAGAAAAAGAAAGCAATCAACTTAAAATTGAAAAATATAATAATTCTTCTAAGAGTCTAGACAAATTAATAGGGAGTCAGATAACTGATAACAGTAGAAAGGGTGTAGGGTTTGTAAGCTATAATGCTGCTCCACCTCCCCATACAGGGTTATTTTTATCCCCAACACTTGATTTGTCTAACTATGGTCTAGAGGAGTTTCAAAAGCCCGAGTTTGAAGGATATGGTCCTAAGACTAGTAAAAGTGTTAGTGAAGATATTGCTAATAAGGTTAGGTAATCTCCTGATGCCTCATTAGTTGAGGAGTTGGTGTCAGATGATAAGTTAGAGAAGAAAACTGCTTTTCCTGCTAAGATAGAATTTGTTAAAGTTAAACAACAAGAAAAACCAGTTAGAAAACCAATTCAGTATGCTAAAATGTACAGGTCACAAACTCCTAGGGGAAATCAGAGAAATTGGAATAATTAGAAGTCCCAACAGCGAGGAAGTGACTTTGTGATGTACAATAAAGCTTGTTTTGTTGTGTAGTTATTGACCATGTGCTGGACCTCATGCAATTACATCTAAGGAAGGGTTGGGCTATTCTCAGAAAAAATTTTAAATTATACAAGGGTGAATTATAATTATTTTGCTAAAAAGGCTCACCCTAGTGCGCACAAGAACATGGTTCCAAGAGCAGTTTTAATGAAAACTAGCCTAAGACCACTTAATACTGATAGGCATGTTACTACTGCTCATCCCAAAATTTTAGTTTATAGTGCTAGACCAATGTCACGTTTTTCTAAATCAGCACAATCAACTATAAGGAGGCCCTATCAAACAAGAACAACATTAACCAACCAAAATTTTAGCCAAAAAGTTAATACTGCTAAAGGAAAATTTTATACTACTAGGCCAAAAGTAGTTAATACTGCTAGATCAAATTCAGCAGTAGTTAATGATGTTGGGGTAAATCAGGTAAATGCTGTTAAGGCCTCAGCATGTTGGGTTAGGAGGCCTACCAAACATGATAGTGCATCAATTACTTTGAAGAGACATAATTATGTTGATGCACGAGGCAGATCCAAGTCAGTGATGGCTTAGGTCCCCAAAGAAAACTAATTTCCTTATTTTTATGTGCAAGGTCATCTACAAAAAGAAGATCAAGACTATGTTGACAATGGATGCTCTAGGCACATGACATGCAACATGTCTTATCTCTCAGACTTTAAGGAATTTGATGGAGGATATGTTACCTTTAGGGGAGGAGCTAAAGGAGGCAAAATTACTGGTAAAGGAACTCTTAAAACTAGTAAGCTTGATTTTGAGGATGTGTACTTTATCAAGGAGTTACAGTTTAACCCTTTTAGTGTCTTACAGATGTGTGACAAAAAGAACAGTGTTTTTTTTACTGACACTGCATGTTTTGTTCTGTCTCCTGACTTTAAGTTAGCTAATGAAAGTCAGGTTTTACTTAAAGTTCCTAGAAAGAACAACATGTACAGTGTTGATATGAAGAATATTATTCCTAAAGAGAGCTTAACCTCTCTTGTTGCAAAGGCCACACTTGATGAATCAATGCTATGGCATAGGAGGCTTGGTCATGTAAGCTTTAAAGCTATTAATAAACTTGTTAAGGACAATCTTGTGAGAGGATTACCCTCAAAACATTTTGAAAATAACCAAACTTGTGTTGCTTGCCTTAAGGGAAAGCAACATAAAGCCTCATCTAAGTCTAAGATTCAGAACTCTATTACTCAGCCTTTACTCATGTTACATATGAACTTGTTTGGTCCAACTTTTATGAGCATCTTAATGAATAAGAAATATTGTCTAGTTGTTACTGATGATTATAGCAGATTTACTTGGGTTTTCTATTTAGCAACTAAGGATGAAACTAGTGGCATCCTTAAGAGCTTTATCAATGAAATAGAAAATCTAGTTGATAAGAAAGTAAAAATAATCAGATGTCATAATGGAACAGAGTTTAAGAATAGAGTTATGAGTGAGTTTTATGAAAAGAAAGGCATTAAGAGGGAATTTAGTATAGCAAGAACTCCTCAGCAAAATGATGTTGCTAAAAGGAGAAATAGGACACTGATTGAGGCAGCTAGAACCATGTTAGCAGACTCTAAGTTACCTACTACATTTTGGCTGAAGCAGTTAACACTGCTTGCTATGTACAAAATAGGGTATTAGTTGTCAAGCCTCATAACAAGACCCTTTATGAACTGGTTAGAGGTAGAACCCCTGGTCTAAGCTTCATGAGACCATTTGGGTGTCATGTTACCATTCTTAATACCTTAGATTATTTAGGTAAGTTTGATTGCAAGTCAGATGATGGATTCTTTGTTGGCTACTCACTAAATAGTAAGGCTTTTAGGGTATACAACATTAGAACAAGGAAAGTAGAAGAAAACTTGCACATTAGGTTTTTGGAGGATAAGCCTATTATTGCAGATGATAGACCAAAGTGGTTGTTTGATATTGATAATCTAACTAAATCAATGAATTATGTACCAGTTGTTGCAGGTACAAACTCTAATGATTTTGTAGGTACAGAAGAAAGTATTGGTGTAGGTCATTCTAGCAAGGAGACATGATCTAGCCAAGACTACATTTTGACGCCACTATGGAAAGATGGTTCACTATTTGATTCTTCTTCAAAGAATGCTAGTAATGATGAACCACAACCTTCTAGTGATGCTGGAAAGAAGGATGATGCTGGTGTAAGTAAAGAAAGTGGAATTGATGATCAAGAGAAGCCTGAAAACAATTCTTAAGATATTAATACTGCTGAGCCAAGTATTAATACTAAATAAGAACTGATCTCTTTAGGAAATAATGCTACACTTGAAGCCACACATGATGATTACTTTGATGATGAAACAGAAGTGGATATGAGCAACATTACTAATACATATCCAGTTCCTTCTACTCCAAATACAAGAATCCATAAAGATCATTCTCTTGATCATGTGATTGGTGATGTATTTTCTGGAGTACAAACAAGAAGAATGACAAATGAACAAGGATTTATTAGTGTTGTTTATGAAGGGAAAACTCATGAAGACCTTCATACTTGTCTGTTTGCATATTTCCTATCTCAGGAAGAACCCAAAAGGGTTGCTAAAGCTTTAAGTGATTCAGCTTGGGTAGAAGCAATGCAGAAGGAGCTTCTACAGTTTAAGCTACAAAAGGTTTGGGTTCTAATGGATTTACCTAAGGGTAAGAGGGCTATTGGTACAAAATAGATTTTTAGAAACAAGAAAGATGAGAGAGGGATAGTGATTAGGAACAAAGCAAGGATGGTTGCACAAGGACATACTAAAGAAGAAGGCATAGACTATGATGAAGTTTTGGCCCATGTAGCAAGAATTGAGGCAATAAGGTTGTTCTTAGCTTATGCTTCCTTTATGGGATTTATGTTATATCAGATGGATGTGAAGAGTTCTTTCCTTTATGGTCAGATTGAAGAGGAGGTATATGTGTGTCAACCTCCAGGGTTTGAAGATCCTGATTATCCAGACAAAGTCTATAAGGTGGTGAAAGCACTTTATGGTTTGCATCAAGCTCTACGAGCCTGGTATGAAACATTGGCCAAGTATTTGTTAGACAATGGGTTTCACAAAGGAAAGATTGATCAGACCTTGTTTATCAAAAAGCAGAATGAGGACATTTTGCTTGTACATGTCTATGTTGATGACATTATCTTTGGCTCTACAAATAAGGAGTTGTGTATTGAATTTGAGAAACTAATGCATGACAAGTTTCAAATGAGTTTTATGGGAGAACTCACTTTCTTCTTAGGTTTGCAAGTGAAGAAAAAAGAAGATGGGATATTTATCAGCCAGGATAAGTATGTAGCTGAAATATTAAGGATGTTTAGTTTCACAGATGTCAGAACAGCTAGCACCCCAATGGATACTGAAAAACCTTTGCTCAAGGACTCAGATGGTGATGATGTTGATGTTCATTTCTACAGATCAGTGATTGGATCATTGATGTATCTTACATTATCCAAGCCAGACATTATGTTTGCAGTATGTGCATATGCCAGATTCCAAGTCACACCTAAGGTTTCACACTTACATGCAGTAAAAAGGATATTTAGGTATCTAAACTGCTAACCTAAATTGGGCATTTGGTATCTTAAGGACTCACCATTTGACTTGGAAGCTTATACTGATAGTGACTATGTTGGTGCAAGTTTAGACAGAAAATCCACAACAGGAGGTTGTCAATTTATTAGGAGGAGATTGATCTCATAGCAATGTAAGAAGCAAACTATAGTTGCCAACTCTACTACTGAAGCAGAGTATATAGCTGCATCTAGTTGTTGTAGACAGGTGTTATGGATTTAAAACCAAGTGCTTGATTATGGATAAAACTTTATGAACACCAAGATTTTCATTGACAATGAAAGCACCATCTGCATAGTTAAGAATCCAGTGTTTCACTCAAAGACTAAGCACATTGAGATTAGACATCACTTCATCAGAGATTCCAATGAGAAGAAGCTTATTTAAATGATTAAGATTCACACTGATCACAATGTTGCTGATTTACTCACAAAAGCTTTTGATGTTGGAAGATTTCAATATCTGATTGCAAGTATTAGAATGCTTAACCTCTGAAGCATTGATTGAGGGGAGGTTAATTGTGTTAATATGCAACAGAAATGATGCTTGAATTGGAATGGAACAACAGCTAATGATGAACTTCAAGTTAGTGCTGTTGGCCCTAACTTACTACTGGTAAGTATAATTACTACTGCTGTTATAATTAATACTGTGAGATTTGAGAGAAAGCAAAAACAGATAGAGAGAAAAAGTGAGCTTAAAAGAATAGAGAGATGTGTGAACCAAAAACAGAAAGAGTGTTTAAGTGAGAAAAAGAAATGAGAGATGTAGTGAGTTCAAAAACAGAAAGAGAGATGTGTGAAATAAAAACAGACAGAGTGATTCAGTGAGAAAAAGAATTGAGAGATAAAGTGAGATTAAAAATAGAAAGAGAGCTTGTGAGAATTAACATTGTTGGATTTTAAAATGACTTTTGGAACAGAATGAGGTTAAAACAGGTACCTCTATAGTTTATACTGCTTGGCTAAACTTTGTAATGACTTGAGCATTTATTTAGTACTGTTAGTCTAAACTTAGTACTGCTAGGCATTACTTAGTACTGTTAGGCTAAACTTAGTACTGCTAGGCTACCGTTAATACTGTTCGGAGCATAACAAATTTTCCTTAATTAAATATAGCCGTTGAGATATTTCCGCCAACAACTTCGCTTATAGGTTTCCTTAAATTGGATGATCCTTGATCTTTCTTTCACTCATAAGATTTTCTCAAGATAAAGAATTAAGTTTATTCAGTCGGTCTAATCAAAACCTTAAGTGCTCTCTATATAATTTCAATTGCTTTTGTCCAACACATATACTATCATAAATGAATCTATCCCAGACCTTAATCAAACTTTTCTTAATCAACAATGGCGAATTTAGAATTCTGCGACAAACACAACATGGTTGCTTATCTAAAGAAACCATCTGGGAGTGAAGGATTCCAAGAGATAGTAGTTTTTATCAATGGTAGTTATATAAGGTATGCTCTTACTAAGAATCCTACTATCTATGTTTCTCTCATCGAAAAGTTTTGGCAGACTGCTACTGTCAGAACAGTTGATAATGGAGAACAAGAAATAAATGCCACAGTTGATGGCAAAGAATTCACTGTTATTGAAGAATCTATTAGGAGACATCTCCAATTAGCTGATGTAGATGGTATTAGTGTTTTGTCAACTACTGAAATTTTTGATCAACTCTCATTGATGGGGTATGTTTTAACTGATGATAAACTGACTTTTAATAAAGGTAAATTTTCCCCTCAGTGGAGATTTTTGATCCATACCATCCTACACTGTCTTAGCCCTAAGAAAACTTCTTGGGAACAATTTAGTAGCAATATAGGCGTGAAACGGCTATGGTTTGCTGGCCAACAAATAGAACTTTAACTTTTCTAAATTGATTTTCAATGGTATGGTGAAAAACTTGGATAGTAAATATAAAATTTTAATGTATCCAAGATTTATTCAAATATTTTTAGAAAAGAACAAAAGATTCCTTAATCCCCACAACAAAAAATATATTGCTCCTAATTTAACTCCAAAACTTTTTAGCAATATGAAAGAGGTTTTTCTAGGGAACACACACCTTTGTTTCTAAGTATGCTAGCAATTCAAGCAAAAGAGGGTGAAGGTTCAAAACATCCCTCTGAACCCCAACCACCACCTTCTACTGCTCAACATACTAATGAAGAACCAATCCTTAGTGTTGTATCATCATTACACTAAAAGACTCAAACACCTAGACAAGCCTTAAACAAGGTCACTGAGTTACCTCAAACTAGTGAGCCTATACCCAATGTACCAGATGAGGCTGTCTATGAGGTGGTGGATGGACAGGAATTGGAAAGGGCTACCAATATTGCTACTAGCTTAGATGCAGAGCAGGCTAGTGGTAACATTAATAAGACCCAATCCACGGCAATACCTAATGTGCCTCTTCCTTAGGGAATTGGTGCAAGTGGTAGTCCCAGGTGCCAAGAAGCCATGGGGGTTCCATTGCTCAGACTAGGTCTAAGAGGGTACCTACACCACCCTGTGATTCACCTCTCCCAATATTTCACACACTTGGAACTGACGAGGGCAGTATGACACTACAAGAATTAACGGCTTTAAGTACAACTTTGTCTAAGAAAGTGGAAAGCTTAGAGGCAGATTTGAAGAAAAGTAAGTAAGTATATGGTGCTGCTTATACCAAGCTTATCATGAAGGTGAAAAAGTTAAAAAAGACTGTCAAGACAAGCCATTCCAGAAGGAGAGCCAAAATTGTTGTTTCAAATGATGAAGAGGATTCAGAGGATTCTTCCAAACAGGGGAGGATGATAGAAGAAATTGATCAAGATGCAAGAGTTACTTTGGTTACTCCTACACAGGGAGAAGATCAACCTGAAGATCAGTTAGGAGTTCTTAGTGCAGCTAAAGTTCTTGCAGGAATTGCAAGCTAAAACAAATGTTCCAACTTATACTAGAGATAGAATGTCAGTTTGTAATGGTATTGCTAGTGGAATTTGTATTGCTGGTGCATCATACCAGTTAGTATGCTGGTAGATTAAAGAGGTTAACATCAGTATTCCTTCACCAGTTGTAGTCAAAGATAAAGGTAAAGGTAAAATGGAGGAATCTAAGGATGATCAGACTAAGAGAACTAAATTACAGCAAGAACAAGAGAGGCTTAGTTATGAAGTAGCAGTGAGACTGCAAGAGGAACTGGATGAAGAAGAAAGACAAAGGATGGCTAGAGTTCATGAAGCAGCTCAATCTTTTACTGAGGAAGAATGGGAAAACATTAGAGCAAGAGTTGAAGCTGATGAAGAGCTATCTAAGAGACTACAAGCAGAGGAAATGAACAAGTACAGTGAAGTTGATCAAGCAAAGATGCTTGTAGATCTTATTAATCAGAGAAAGAAATATTTTACTGCACAGAAAGCTGAAGCAAAGAGGAACAAGCCCATGACACAAGCTGAACAGAGGAATTATATGATTAATTACATCAAGCACATAGGAAGTCATATACTGCAGCAGTTGAAAAGATATTCTTTTGATGAGATCAAGGAATTATTTGAAACTACAATGAAGAATGTCAACACTTTTGTACCCATGGAGACTGAAGATAAAGGAAGAGCATTAGAGTTAGCAACTGGAAGTTCACAAGCAATAATTATTGATTCTGCATAAGTTGGAAGTTCTAAAAGGGTTGCAGAAGCAGAACTTGATCATGAAGGTTCTAAGAGGCAAAAGCCTAATAAAGCTTCAGGATCAGTTCAAGAACAACCAGAAGAAGAGGAAAAAGAATTGTCACAAGAGGATTTACAACAAATGATGATGGTAGTTCTAGTGGAAGAAGTTTATGTTGAAGCCTTACAGGTCAAATATCCAATCATCGACTGGGAGGTTTACACTGAAGAATCTAGAAAATATTGGAAGATCATCGGGGTTGGTAATCATATAGAAGCATATCAATTCTTTGAGGATATGTTGAAAATCTTTTACATGGATGACTTGATGAGGCTATGGAATTTGGTTAAAGAAAGATTCAGTTCAACAGAACCTACTGATGACAAAGAAAGAACATTATGGGTTGAATTAAAGATGCTGTTTGAACCTAATATGATTGTGAGATGAATACATATGGAAACTTCAGAGTTTATGCATGATCATTTGAATGGAGATTATATGATACAGTGGGGTTTATCATGTGTCTATAGAGAGTGGAATAGATATTCTTTCTTGTCTGGTAGAGAAGATTATCCATTGTCAAATGGAGTTCTGACTTGATGTTAGTTAACAAGCTGTTAGTAGTAACTAAATTCAGAGATGGCAAATGAGCTTCTAAGGAAAATCTTCATACAAGAAACCAGACCAAGACAATAAAGTGTTTGGAAGCATCCACTCAGCACAAATGGTTTAATTTAGAGAAACTTATAGATTTGAACGTCATTCACAAGTTTAGGGGAGGATTGTTGGGAATTAAACTTTCTTACACTTAGTACTGCAAAGCTTAGTTAGTACTGGCAGAGTTGAAGTTAGTACTGCTGGAGTTGAGTTAGTACTGTCAGTGTAAACTTAACACTACTGATGGAGGATTACAACTACTGAAGAAGATAAAGTCCTGATGAGAAGATAAAGGACGTTGTGATATGATTTGTAGTAGTTTATTGTGTGTACTATCTTTATATTATTAGAAAGGATTTCGATAAAGATTAATATTTAGAAGATTTGTAGTTATCTTGTAAAGGACTCCTTGGTGTATAAAAGGAGATCCTAGGTTATGATGTTAGGTGTGATTATATAGAGTTGCATGCATAGCTTCAAGGTTAAAAACCCTAGTACAATCATATTTACTGTTATTGATCTTAATAATATTGAAGCTTTTTGTTACATCTTTGTTCAATCATATTTACTATTACATTCATAATTCTTCTAAGTATTGAAGAGTAGATTCCACATACTCTTTAATATACACACAAAGTTTCTATCAAAGTTATTTTGGATTTATCCAAGGTAACTTAACCTTACAAGTTAAGGAATAGATCTTGAGTTGGGATCAACATCATGTGTCACCAACCCCTTATTTTTCCCTCTTTAATTAATTATTCTCATATGATTAATCTACCTAAATAATCGACCTTCCATCTTTTGATTATGGCATCTTCTACTCTTCAAGAATTCACTAGTGTAGATCTATGTCTTATTATATCTTTATGATTATCTACTTTCTATTGTAACGATTCATACAAATATTGTATGAATTTGTCTTACCTCGTATCAGATCTAGTTTTATTTTATGGTGTATGAATGCATTAGTTGCATTCACTATTGTATGAGTTTCTTGATTGTTAAATGAAACTCTCCTTTAGGTGACTTAAATATAATGTGTTGCTTTAAAAGATATTTGTCTTGCACTTGTATTTCTAACTTTTGTTTTGTAGCACACAATTTTCGTAAGACGAATCTTGGTGTCCTTTGTCTACTTTGAGACGCTCCGGTTTGAGAACGGCTAGCACAGCTGCGAAACCCTGTCAAGGAGATTCGTTAGAATTCTACCTAATCACGGGCAGTATTTATACTGATTAACGGGGAACCGTGGTTCTTGCAACCTTATTTAACGAAGTGAACAAAGACACTTTCGTTTGTTTATTACTAACATATACATGTAGGAATCCCGATGGTAGCAGATGCTGGCAAGAGTCACATCGATTCATGACCCCATGCTCACACAACATATTCTTAATCATGGACATTATGATAACTGAAAGACCTACAACATAGCTTCCGCAACTCTGATGCTTGCAATCATGATCCAGAAAAGTGTGAGCATGCCGGTCCGAAGGTCACAACATCACATGTAGGCAACACTACCACAAGGATGATTTGGAGATTTACTGTGGCAAATGATCTCAAAGATTTCTCAAAGATCACACAAGTCAAAGGAACTAAGCTCAAAGATCACTACATTACGTACAAAGAGATCAATGAATGAAGAATTAAAGACTACGAGCCAAAGTCAAAGATCAACTCATAGATTGCTAGGATTCAATTTGTATTTTATGGGGTGACCTCCCTTAGGGGGAGATTGTTAGATATTAGAAAATCCATGTAAAAGACTCGGTCACCCTGTGTAATGTCTAGCATAGGTTAGCTCATAGCCTTAACATTAATCGTTTAATTACCGTATGACTTATGGTGTTGGGCTGGGTCTTTACTCACATGTTAGCCCACTCCATAGCCTACTTAGGGGCATCAAACTCTTGTATTTATACCCCCTTTCCAGCCATGGGTGTAGTTTCTCTCACTAGAACTCACTTTCTCTCTCTATAAATTCGGCCAACCCCTAAATCATTGATTGTGTTATGATATCTAATATACTACATCTCTATTTTAATTATCTTATGTATTTGTGTGATTCGGATAGTGTAGATCTAGTGATTGTGTATTGATTGTGAAGTGGTAGATTAGTTCTAGCTAAGATTAGGACTCGACATTTGGCTTAGTGTCAGAAAATAACGTAAGCGACGTGTAAACATGTTCTCCGCCTGAAGGGAGCTTGTTGACATAGTGAAATCTCGAGTAGGATACTCGGGGAGTGGAGTAGGGCGAAGAAGAGCTTCGTAGCCGAACCACTATAAATCTTGGTGTCTTGGTTTGATCGTTCCTTTTCTTATCTCTTCATATTATTGTCATTGTTATATAGCTTTAGTTTAGATTGTTATATTGTTTGTTCATATTGTGAATTGGTTAAACATACAACTCGAATCTACATATTTTGTAAGCAAAGTTTTTAAAACAAAAACGAATCTGTAAACTATTCAACCCCCTACCCTTCTAGTTTCCAAAATTGGTATCAGGAGCCAAGGTCACTCAAGATTTTTAAAATATACTGTATTTTAAATCTTGGATCGATCTATGGATTCTGACAAATATCTAGAAGGGCAATCTATGCAAAGACCACCACTCTTTGAAAGTGATAGTTTTATTTATTGGAAAAATATATTCGAGACATATGTTAAATCAAAAGATCTAGATCTTTAGCATGTTATTACCAACGATGATTTTCAACCCATTTAAAAAAATCCAAAAACCAAATTAGATGAGGTTATCCCTTTTGAAAAACAAAGCGATGATCTCAAAAAGAGACTCGGGAAAATTAATAAAGCGAAAATGGTTATTTATAATGCTTTGCCTAGAAATGAATATGAAAGAATTTTCATGTGTAATACGGCAAACGAAATTTGGAAAACATTGTTAATCACCCACCAAGGTAATAATCAAGTCAAAGATAATAAGATTGACCTTTTGGTTCAACAATATGAACAATTTGTCATTTCCGAAGACGGGTCTATTGATAGTGCTTTTGCTAGATTTAATACTAGTATTACTAGTCTAAAAGTTCTTGATGAAGGTTACTCTAGCAAGAACTATGTTATGAAATTTCTTAGGGCTCTACATCCTAAATGGAGGGCAAATGTCACGGCAATTGAAGAGTCGAAAGACTTAACATCACCATCTCTTGATGAACTTATTAGGAACCTCAAAGTTCACGAAATGATCATTAAGAAAGATTCCGAAATAGTCAAAGCAAAGGTTGAAAGGAAATCTCTTGCTTTAAAGGCTAAGAAAGAATCTAGTGATGAAGAGTGTTCGACTTCCGGAAGTGAAGACGAAGAATACGCCATGGCGGTAAGAGACTTTAAGAAGTTCTTCAAGAGAAGAGGTAGATTCGTGAGACAACCTCAGAACGACAAAAAGACGTTTCAAAGAAGCCGAGATGACAAAAATGGTAAGAGTGATAGAAAATGCTTTAGATGCGGCGACCCGAATCATCTTATTGGAGAATGTCCAAAACCACCGAAAGACAAGAACCAAAGAGCATTTGTCGGAGGTTCTTGGAGTGATAGCGGTGAAGAAGATGATGAGAAAGTCAATAACGAAACGTGTCTAGTAGCTCAAGCATCAAGTGAGGTATGTTCCGAATCCTCTTACTTTAGTGATGAAAACTCGTCAATAGATGATTTAGTATTAGATAATGAATATGATAAACTGTGCAAAATGAGTTTAAAGATAATCACTAAAAATAAAAGACTAAAAGCCACTAGAGATAGCTTAGAAAAGGAAATTAGTATTCTAAAAGAAAAAGTGTCTACACTCGAGAAAAACAAGGAAGTTGATCTCGAATGTGTAAAATGTCATATGCTTAAAATTGAAAATGAAAAGCTTAAAGAGGAAGCTCTTAAACTAACCAAGTTTGAAAAGAGCACACATTGCTTAAATGAAATGTTAAATAATCAAAAACCCTCCGGTGAAAAGTTAGGTTTAGGGTTTAATTCATTTGAAGCATCATCTAGTGGAACTAAGGAAATAAAATTTGTGAAAGCTTAGAAAAAGGCGGCGTATTTAGTATTATAAAGTACGGCGTATTAAGCTATTTGATTGGTTTTTTTTATCATAGCAAATTTTTTACAGGTCATATGGACGAACCCAATATAACTATGAAAGAATACATCAGGTCTTGAGGAAGATAATGCTCGTAGGTGTTGGTAAAGGTGTATAACTTGGAAACTGTACGTATGGTAGATCTGGTATGATGAAGGACGTTCACGACCTCAGATCTGTGAAATGAATTCCCAGATATAAGTTATAATGAGGTTTACTCGGCAGTAAACGCTCTACTGGTGAAACAAGGACCCTTATGAAAAAAAATCGACGAATGTTGGTGGAGAATTTACAAATCTGGGTAATCTTGATGTGTTGGAGTCTTGAAAACATTAAGATGGCTATTCAACAAACATCCTTGCTCATAACTCGACATGCGAATTATCTAAGTAAAATATCAAGGGAAGTTTATCAATTCTAATTCTTTTTAATACAGTATTAATGTTTTATCTATACAACAAGGGAAGTTGTATAAATTTCATGTGGAGGAAGGGAATTAGAATAATACTTGACCATCTTTTCACTATATGCTTAAATATTGCTCAAAATTTAATAAAAATTCAAGAATACTTTTGTTGAATATTACTTGTTTACATAACCGCACACAATAACCCGTGTTAGATATTGTGAGGATTTAACCTTATCCGTTTCCAAATGTTTACCTAAATTCCACAAAAATATAAGGTACGGGTGTGTGTTGTGACTTCTAGATAGTGGCTTGGTTATATCTCATTCGAGACCACAATAATGAGTACTATGGTTTAGATGGAGTAACTTGTTTAAATTGGCAAATTTTTAGGATTACACCCAAAAAGCCTTTACATGTTGTTTTATTAACAAACTACACTAGTTAGTTAACCCCCATATAATCCCTTTGTTTACTCTTATTTTTTTATTAGAACGGCTTGTTAGTTGTTAATGCTTCATGTCCAGTAGTGACATGCAATTGGGAAGTATGTTGTACCCTGAACCCGCCTATACTTCCTCCTATTCCGCCTGAAGGGGTAAAAGTCCCGGGTGGGACTCGAACTTAAGACCTTCCCTTGCCAAAACATCCCTACATAAGCACCTAAGGAATTTGGTGGCGCCAGAGCTAGCCAGTTGGTTTGTTTACTCTCATCTTATAGAGAAGATACCATAGAACAATCCGTAGAGCCAATCCTTTAGGAATTAGACCAACTATCTATTTCGTTACACCTTTACACCTTAGCCTACTTTGTTAGATTATGTCCATTTATCAGTTTCTAGTTGCTTAAAGTGTAAGTAGTATTTCACCGAGTCTTGTGAGTCAAGTTTTCTATCTTTGGTACGGTTGGGATGAAATTTTTCACATTGCCAATGAAATGTATAAAAGTAGCCAATAACTCATGTATTTTTTACTACCAAAGCAATTATTAGTAGCTTATGAAGAATGAAGAGAATTACACAGAAGGGAATTATCGGATTATTATGATCGTGAGTTGGTGAATTACAACGAGTTTTTTAAAAATTACCTTTAAAGTTATATAAAAAACAAATCAAAAACCATTCAACAAAATTAACCAGACTGCCAAAATTAAACCCCTAAATCTAAATTCAAAACAAAAACCATTAAACAAAACCCTCCACCACTACCTTCTTGACCACCGACCGTCGACCGCCGACCACCAACCACTGACCACCGACCACCGCTGGAACCAAGAACAAGGCTGCTACAAACCCTATGGACTCCATATATGCTTGGTTTTTTTTTCAGATCCTAAAGTTATACAATCGCATACTTTTGTAGTGACCCTTCAACTGTTGTCCAAACCCCCGAACCACCACCACACCACCAACTTCTGAACCACCGAACCATCACCACCTGCCATAACCGCCTTCGGCGCCCACCCACCCCAATCTGACGTCGTTGTCATTAAAGAAGAAAAATAAATTAGATCTAAAACGTGGCCTTAATTATCCACCATAAAAAGCTTCAATTGCTTTTTTCTTGATCCATTTAGGACAAACTTTTATGGATTCTAGATATGATCGAAAAAAATTATGAAGATAAGGGTGTATGCGTTTGTGTTCTTGAAGAAAAGAAAGAAATGCTTGTGTTCTTAAAGAAGAGAAAGAAAAAGATGAATATAAAGAAAAAAATATTAAAAAGTGAGTGGAAAGTGTGTGGTAGAATGTGTGGTTGTGTAGTTGTATATTTATCATACAGTAATTGTTTTTCTAATAATGAGATGATAAGACGAAAATGCCCTCAAAGTTAACAGTCAAAGTTAGTCAAACTAACGTTTGGACTAAAAGTGTTACGGGTCGACCAAAAATGGACTGGATCCGTTACATTTTAAACTATTGGACAAAAACCGTTATACCCGGTAAACCACAAGGACCAAAAATGTAGTTAACTCTAAATTAAATAAATGGTTAAACGGAAAAATCCTTAGGGATACATTTTCATAAACTTCTAAAGGCTATTTGAGGACAAGTAGGATTCAAGTGGGGGATATTTGATGACATCAAATAACGACACTTTTATAGCATCATTTATCCCATGTAATTAACCCATTTTATGTAATTATTGCAAAGAATTGTTACTTAATCATTTGCATTTAAGAATTGCAGTAATTACGGAGTACTTGGTGAAAGTTAACTAAAAGGCACGCATTCTGAAGCTTAAATGAAAATATTTTGAAGATTACTGTTCTGACAACTAATACGCCATATCCATTAAGGAAGATACGACGTATCTATGCCTGCACTCACCAAAGACCATGAAGGAAACAAGATCCACTATGCTGTATCAAGAAGAAGGCAATACGCCGTATTCAAGCTATATGAAAATAAAATATTCTAGAAGATATCAAACGTGGTCCCTACGCTAAGAAACCACCGATACGCCATATCCAAGACTTTGTATACGCCGTATCGACCATATTCCAGACCCTATAAATAGAAAACTCAAAAAATAATTTTAAGTGTGCTAAATCATATTCTCGATACCTAAACCACAAAGTCAATTTTTAGAGGAGAAAAAGAGCAGAAGATGTCGAGCAACGCAATCAATTTCATAGGAGACAACGTGTAATTTCTTATACTCTTGTAATCGTTTAGTTTTTGGTATCATTCGTTAACTCGGTTAGTTTACCTTGGCTAAATCATTACTTTTGTATTGATTATGACGTTTGAAGGCTAATACCTTCGGGTATTAGCCATTATTATGAAGATTTTAATGTTTAGTTTGTTTATCTCGATTTCTTAATTTATCGTTGATTGCTTATCGTCTTTGCCATCTTGCGATCTTTTGTCTTTGACCAACATGCTCATACTTTTGCATTATCTTGAAAGCTTTAAATCAGAGTTAGCGAAAGTCTTTGTCTTTAAATCTTGAGCTTTCTAGATAGTATGTCTTCGTAGATTGAGCATTTGAATGGGATTGAGGTTGCCGTTACCACCGTTTGACCTGCAGGTTTACGATAGTGATAAACGAGAAAATTGATTTGAAAATCAATCGACGTGTCACTCTTATAAAGAAGTTTTTTTTAACACCTCGAGAGTGTCATGTTTTTATCAAATCATCAACCGTCACTTCAAATTACTGGACCAAATCGATATCCGTTGTCACAGGTTTGATCAATATAGAATCACGCAAGTGACCTACCGCAATGCTGTTTGATGTTAACAATGGAGGGATTTCCATTCATCATTGTAAATACTAAAGAGTATCACTCTGAATGTTCTGGCAAATATCACAATGATATTGCGTAGGACTCTTGATAACAGCTTGTGAACCTGATGATGTTCAACAAGTGTTTGAAATGGAATGTGTCCCTAACGAGATTTTGATGAGTCTCTTGGTTCTAGAACTCGATTATTGCATTTATGGTTTTAGTACTCGGAAGGCTGGAGCAGATTGCCACCTATTCAATCTCAACAATCTCGAGTGAGATGTCACTAGATACGGTGTATCACATGTGACAAATGAGACAAGTTTCTGTTAAGAGAAACCCGAATGGCTGGGAAGGGTTGTGCATTGCATCACTGGGTCCATGATGTCGTTTTCAATGTCAGCAATCAACATGTGATTCTGACAGCATATGTATTGACCCGGTTTCTGCCTTAAGTTGTGTGGAGGGCTTCTTTCTTTAGACCCTTTATCCATACATTTCTTTTTCATTCTTCAACGCCTTCAATGCTTACCAAGACGTCATTACTAACACCTTGTTGTGATTGTTCCAGTGTTAGCTCAATCTTAGTCGGCATTATTCCCATATACATTCATCTCCAATCATACCTAAGGACTGCTATTTCTAACTTTGGATTATCCTTGGGTAGATCCTCCGGTTCTGGTTGGATCATAGGATTGATTCTTAACCTAACCACCTTATGACTTCAGAATCGTCGTGAAATTAAGATGTTGTTGGGTATAAGATCGAACCATAAAACCTTTTCTTACTTTTCAGCACATTGAGTCGAATAGATCATATTTTAATTACATTTTCTCCCCTTATTTTAAATAATAAACACTTAGATTTTGAAATACCTTGTGATTAAAATATGTCTTGAAAATTCCGTGGGAGAAAATATTATCAGCATGAATGGTTTGGAACATTTTGATAATGTTTTGAATACATAAGAATTGTCGTTGTTGATGTATCCAAGAACATTAAAACTTTGTTTTTCGAAAAAACTCCCCCTCAAAAATAGGACCAATTGAGAAATTGTTGTCTTTTGAAAACATTGTGAGGGTTGGAGTGTTGGACACACAATTTTGAGAGATTATGAATTTTCATCGAGAAATTCTTGAAAAATTGTGTTCAACTTTTTGAAAAACCAGATGTTAGAGGACTTCTCTTCTAACGGTAAGCGCACTGAAACGTACACTATCCTTTTTTCTTGAGCTAAAAGCATTGAATGTCTTATAAGAATAGCTCAAGACCAAGAAACGTTAATTTTCTCGTTGTGAGGATAAGTTATAAACCTTCCTTTATTTGAAGTCCGGGTTATGTACTGATATTTGCACATAAGCCATTTAGAAAATTAGAAATGACATGATTTGAAACTATTTGAAAACTCTCGCTCGAACTTCATTTACACACCCGTGTCAATGTTAATCGACATTTCTAAGCACGTAAATGTTATCGATTCCAAGAGACATGTCGAGAAGATTCTTTTTGGAAATTTTCTATTTTTCAGATTTTGTATTTATATATATATACCTGTTGTCCTCAGCATTGCTATGTGAAGGTGGAATAGTAATTCCAACTCTTGTCGTGATGTAGCTGTCTTGTTTGCTTAAGGAACAACTTTTGGAACCAGCTTTGAACTTGACTGTTCATTGCTGTGGACTTGAATTCCGAGTTCTGAACGGTTATGATCAGAAGTCATTTGATGAAGAACGAGGCTTGAACTGCGTTGTTCAAACGTCATTTGAACCTTGAGGAACGGGGCCTGACGTGTTATTTTCAGCAGACACCATTTGTCGTTGTGGTGCGAGGTCTGAACTGTTGTGGTCAGACATCATTAGACATTGATGACCGAGGCTTGAACTGCTGTGTTCAAACGTCATTTGAACATTGAGGAACGGGGCCTGAAGTGTTATTTTCAGCAGACACCATTTGTCGTTGTGGTGCGAGGTCTGAACTGTTGTGATCAGACATCATTTGACATTGATGACCGAGGCTTGAACTGCTGTGTTCAAACATCATTTGAACATTGAGGAACGGGGCCTGAAGTGTTATTTTCAGCAAACACCATTTGTCGTTGTGGAACGGGGCTTGAACTCGCTGGTTTCAATCGATGGTTTCAATCGATTGAAAATAACACTTTCAGTCTGAAGTGAACATTGAGGAATGGGGCTTGAACTGCTCTCAATAGACTCTTGTTTCATTTCTCACAGAGATTACACACATTTCTATCAACTTTCTCACTCTGAGTTAGTTGATATTGAAAAGGTGGCAGTGTGCTCTAGCCTCCGATCACTAAAAACAAAGTACACTATTGAGTCTAGAGCCAAAAGAGATCATCCATAAATCTTATTAGGACACTTGTCAAATCATGCTTGCTAGGTCACACAATGTGAATAACAAGTTAATATATTAAGAGTCCTACACATTATCCTTGTAATTTTGCCAGAACATTCGAGTGATTTTATTCATTATGAAGATGGAAATCCTGCTTGAGCTAACATCAAACAAGCTCATGGTAGGTGACTTGTGCGATTCTATATGAATCAAACTTGTGACAACTGGAAAGAAACGATGGTGCGATTCTATAAGAATCAAACTTGTTCCAGGTTATAAATTGATGATTGTTGATGAATTTTTGAAATGATTAACACTCTCGATGTGTCACAAAAACACTTTAGCAAGTGACACGACGATTGATTTTCAAATCAATTTTTTTTTTCAATCGGTGAGATAGTAACTCGCTGGTTCACTCATATCGTGATGTCTGCTTTGAGACGTTCCGATAATGAGAACATGCTGAGTACGATGAATCTAATACATATGTGTTAGAAAGATTCAATACTATAGATGGAAATTCTGTCAAGAAGATTCTTCTTAAATTGAATCTATTTGATCACAAGTCGATCCTTACGGATTCGAAGGTTACTCCAACCAAACACGGGCGAATGACAAAGCCATATTAGTCCCCCCTGCTTTATTGCTAACTGTTTTATTTCAAGAATATTTAAAGATGGTGATGGAGGTACCTAATTCCAGCTGACTCACAAGATTCATAGCCACATGCTCATACCCAACCGACAAATATAAAGACATCATGAAAGCTCAAGTACATGTTTCAAGACTTTCGCTACTCTGATACCATACGTCCTTCTTAAAGCGACAAAGTGTTAAAGCCAAAGAAATTCAAGAAAGATGCATTATTAAAGCTTTTCAAGATTATGAAATCAAGAAAGGTATGAGCATGTCGGTCCAGAAGTCACAAGTTCACGAGATGGTAAAGTTTACATGATGGTGAAACGAGATTATGCTTGGTTGATGATCTCAAGGTGTTCAAGATCACATTCTCACATTCATGTCAAGATAAAGGAACAAGCTCACATCAAAAGTCAATGATCACTACATTAAATCACAAGTTAATGATTGAAGTTAAAGACTACGAGCTCAAGACCGAAGTGAAAGCATAGTATGCTAAGTTTAAATTTTTTGTAAATTGGAGTGACCTCCCTTAAGGGGATATTGTTAGAAATATGGAAAAGTATCGGTCACTTCTAATGTAAGTAGTCATAGCTCGTAGTAATTAGTAATGTTATGTTAGTAAGCTAACCGGGCCAAAGATACATAGTAAGCCCATAACACAAGCCCATGGCCGGTTATGCTAGGAATATATAAACCCCCTCCACACATGGAGAGGGTGTTGGTTGTTCATTTGTCACATTTTTCACTAAGCTAATATTTCCTTTTTCTTTCTCTCTCTAAGTGTTCATCCAACCATCTTTTTCCCTCTCTAAAACCTAAAGTGAATCCTTCCATTTATGTGTTAAGATATTCTACAATAGCTATTAGGGCTAGTTATCACCTAAAAGCTGATAATGTATACCTTTAGCAAATCAGTGTATCTTCGAGGCTCAAGGTTATTTTACTAAAAGGAAAACTCATTCTCATGCGATTACAATCGTTTTTTGAAAAGTTTTTCTTCTGTACAAAAGATGCTATTTCTCTAAATATTGGTTAAGATGAACACTTTTAAAGCATGAGAAAATTCAAAATTCTCGTTCATTCTTCCATCTTTTATCTCGTAGAATAGTATACAGAACTTAAGTTTAAGTGAGGATAGCTATAAACAGAATGAGAGATAAAAATCGTATGTGAAAAGAAAAGAGCATACGTCTTGTGTCAGCAAAAACTAGAATAAAGGCACATGAGAAAGAAAATGACATAAGTATGGACACAAAGAAATTCCCGTCCATACAAAACAGACAGAGTGAATAAAAACAAAAAATGAAATAAATGTTCTTAAGTTTGTATTCATGTAAAACTAATCAAAGTTTGAATCTTATTCTCAGAATTCAACATATCAAGAACAAATGCTCAAGCTGAAATTGTCTCTGAAGAACAGCTGGTTCCATGCGCTAACAGACTTGTCATCAAGAAGAACAACCAGCGTGTCGCTTTAGATTCACATATCACCAATATAATTCTGAGATTTGTTGTTGAAATTCTAAGACACCACAAGCTATACAATCCGGTTTCCTTAACTGCAACCATACTGATCATCTACCTAAACCAGTTTTAGACAACCATCAATCACAACAAAAACAACCATACATTCACTTTCAACTTAGACAATTACACTTTCACTCTCACACCTGGACTACTCAGAACTGTATTGCAGATTCCTCCACCTGATCCCAACAACACTTATATCAAATCTCCCATAGAAATTCAAATTCTTGAATTCATTAAGACACTTGGTTATGATGAAGATCCCAAAATAAAGATGATTGTCATTTCAAAAATGGTCGCAACACGACTTCATCAACCATGGAGAGCTATTCTGAGTGTTCTCAACAAAAGTCTTATGGGAAAAGATTCAAGCTGGGACACAGTTAGACTTCCAATACTTTAGATACTTTAGGGTATCATTCACTCTGCCAATTTGGACTTCGCATCATTAATTTGGGACGAATTTGAATGGCAAGCAGTTGAAAGATCATCTAGACTATGAAAAATGTCTAAGTTGTTGTACACCCGCTTCACCAAGCTTATGATCAACCACTTCCTATCAAACAACAAGAGTATACCTTGTAGATCAAGTTCCAAGTTGCACAGTTTACAAGATGATCAACCTTTAACTAAATTGTCAAACACTTTTAAATGTGACTACAAGTTGGGAATGGAGATTCCTGATTTAATGATCAGTTATGCAATCAAGATGTCAGCAGGATACAACTATTACATGACTAAGAAGAAGAAAAGTGCAAAAGATAAGATTGTTGATGAACTAGAAGAGCAATATGTATCTCCAATCAAAAGTGGAAAAGGAAAAGGATTTATGTGTTATGGAGATCAAGTAGTGAATGTACCGAACAAACTCAAGAAAGATGATGTGCCAAGGAAATCAAGATCTCTTACAATCGTTGAAGAAACAGTTGTAGGTAAACTTGCAAATTCAATCAGTATTCAAGAACCGCGCACTCAACTACGTCGAAGGAGTCAATTGACAATTGACAGACAAACTAACGAAGCTATTGCAGATATGTATAATGAGTGGGGACAGAAACTCAAAGGTCTCGCAGTTGAAGATCCAACAGTTTAGTCATTGTTAGACTTACATAAAGGATTAAAAGATACCAGACTTGAGAGTTTGAGGAAAAAGAAGCAACCGGTTGCAGGAGAAGGATCGAGTGTTGCTCATAACAAATACTATGATTTATAAGATAATGATAGTGAAGCTACACTCTACTCTTTAAGTTCAGACACAACAGAGGAAAGTGAAAATGAAACTAATGATGCTGACGAATCTGATATGGATTGATCTGATGATAATCCATATAGAGATGATGATACTGCAGGGTATAGAGTGTTCATGCATAATAAGTCTACTGTAACACCCAATTCTACCTACCTCAGTCCGACGGTTACAAGTTCCTCTCTAGACTTCATTCAGACCTTGCTAGACGATTGTAACACCCCCATTTTTACATATAGCAGCGGAAGCTAATCTGGGGTATGTAACACCCCCAAATTGGGTCGCAGCGGAATAAGGGTCCGGGGCGTGTTACTTTAAGATCAATAGCACAAGATATATAGTATTTGCCTCGTGATCATTAATTTGAGCCATCATTGTTATTTCCTCCACTGTTAATTCTTTCTTCCTCCTCCTCTTAGGAAAATTCAGGTGTCCACCCTAGAACTTCACTTGCGCGCACCATAGTAAACCTTACACCGAAAAACAATTTTGTAGCTCTCGTGGAATGTGCTCACAAACTCTTAGAAAGAATGCAAATTCTTTTGGAATGGATATTCACTCAATCAAATCTTCAACTTAAAAACTACCATTTAGCAGCAATTACGTTTGTAAAGTTGGGATCCCACCAGAATTTTAACGAACACCGTCATTTACACCCTAAACCAATCTTACCTTAGGATACAAATCGGCGTATGCTTGTTTATTTGAAGAAAACCAAGAGCCCACTCCAAATTTAACCCTAAAATGGAATCTTTAGCCTTCGCAGTCTCGATTTCGGAGTATTACCCAAAGTTCTCCCCAAATAGCTAATTTAAACATATAACCTTCATACAAAGCGCCCTTCTTAAGATTGACTCTAAAGATGGAACATCTCTTTGACTTGGCCATCAACGACAAGAGTGAGATCCTCGCACTTAAATAATCATTGCAAGGACAAATCGCAGGAGGAGATTCCTTATCTATTGGATTAAGCTAGTATTCACCAAAGACAAAATGATTTACCAATATCTGTATTTCCACATTCTTATGAGACCCCATCAAACGTCCTTTTATTCGATTCATTTTAGTCTTATCCACGTTAACACTTCCATTCATGTACTCTCTTTTGAATCTTGGAAACATTAGGCATGGAATTTTGATCGACCTCCAAATCGTACATACGTTATTTACCAATTCTCACATTAAAGACATTGATAAATCGAACAAATTCCAAACGCTTACCATCTTTTGTCCTCTTTGTTGGAATAAACGAATCGACCACGTGACCATATTGCTTACATGAGTGGAATAGATCCTTAGCAGAGAAGGAGTCCGGGAAATTTGTAACAAAAATCGAAGTCGAAATCTTTGACACATCATCTTCTTTTGAACGAAAGCTACCCATCTTTGGATTGAAGGGGGGTCTATTAATCGACATATAGCTAGGGTTTAATGGAGGCTGGGATTATCGAAAAGGAAATGAATCTATTTGAGAGGAGAGAATAACAGATCTAAATTACAAAAACCCAAGATGAGAAACCCGCCTAACACGCTCGATATGAGATTAATCAATCAATGATTAATCCCAATTTCAGGGGTTATAACAGGATTCAAACAAAAGGGAAGAATGATTTTTCTCTACTAATTATATTTATTTGTCCATATTACATCTCAAAACAAGTCCTTAAAACTTCTCGCCCAATGGGAGGGCCCTTGAAAATCGTTATACACAATTAAAAAAAAACCTATTGTATTAAGCTAGTGCATGCAGAGTCATTAAACTAGTTTCAATTTTGTAATCAAAAAATTATTAGTTGTGGGAATGTTTTAAAACCATCTAACCATGTGGCATTGTGGTCGTACCAAAATCAGCCATTTGTTATAAGTTATTGTTTTTGTTTATGTATAACTCATGTGATTCGTTGCTTGGACCAAGATTTATATGCCAACAACTTTGGATATAGTGATTGTATGCCACATGCAAAGGATAGAATTAGTGATACACATGTTAAGATCCGAAAAATATAATCTAGCCAAATAGGATCGAAACAAAATCACTCCACATTGCAGAATGTTCTAAACACAATTGCATTTCAAATTTGTCATGGAACACGTACTTAATAAGCACAAATGAATACAGTAAGCGATAGGAAAAATGACACTTAGGTTGTAAGAATATACGCAATCAATTACTTAACACACTTTAAGACCTCAACGTTTATTATCATACTCAATCGCTTCTACGCATTGGTAATTGGCTTTTACTATAGGTAACCAAAATCAAAAACGATATGATAAAAAATGACCATATTTTGGAGTGATTGGTGTTACATAGTCATGCAGGATATCTACCACAATTGCGTTGTCATTAATATCTGTATTCGAATTTGGTATTCACTTTGCTAGTTTGATAAGAGAAGAAAAAGTGTGTCAAATGGAAAATATGTAACTATTATATGATTACGGAAACAAAAACGTTTAAAGCAACTTTTTTATTGGGGCTAGTTGTGTGAGAATGTTCTAAGATTTGTATCCACTTTGGTTCGAGGAATGAAATGTGCTTCCTTATTATGTCGGGTATCTAAATTGTGCAAGTTGATATAAATGTTTTGTTTACAGTCTTCGTGTTTCGTTAATGCTATCAAACTGGGATCACGGGATGCTGGTAACGAAAGCCATTAATTAATGTATTTAACAACTATTTTTTGGTATATGAATTATTGATAAACCTATTTTTGTTATGAATTATGATTAACCTATATTTTTCCGGTATAAAATCTTATATTACTTATAATTGATACGATTATAAATTGTACATGAGGACACTCATCAAAAACATAAATTAATTTTTTTTCTTAGCATTTACTTCGGAATAAATTGAGTTGCGGTTGATTTCCAGCTCCAATCAAGATAGCCAATAAATGAAAAAATAAATATATTTTTTTTTTGAACGGCAATTTATTAATGACAAAACTAGCAAGGCGCTGATTAAAGAGTAACAAGATATGGGGTTTTAAGCCAGTCGTTCCAACTAAACGAGGCTTTACAACGAAACCTACACCAATAAAAAGATCTAGTGACAATATCATCAAAAATAGTTGCCTTAGAAGGCATAGTAGACTCAAAAATAAGCTTGTTCCGGTATGTCCAAAGGTGCACACATAAACGTAAAAGATCCATCTTGAAATGAGTTTGAGCTTCGAGTGCATTCTGAGGGACCATAATCCATCATGTACCAGATTCGTAAGATTACTTCAGCGTTTGGTGGTGTCCCACCACTTAGATATCAAACGAGCTAGATGTCCAGCCAAGCTACATTCAAAAAACAAGTGATTTGTGGACTCCGCTCCACAGTCACATATGGGGCAGAGAATGGAATCAAGGGTAATACCTCGGCGAGAAATATTAAGACGGGTGGGGAGAGCATCAATCTTTACTTTCCATGCGAATATGTTAACCTTAATAGGGATGGCTTTGATCCACCGAGTTTTTGAGTTCACATATAAGAATCTTTTATCATCAATCTCCCTTCGAATTGAGGCCACTGTGAAGTCCCCTGAACCTTCTAAACCCCAAACCCACCTATCCGAACAAGGACGTAAATTAACGCTGACAACCATATCAGAAAGAGCATTAAGCTGAGTAAGTTCTACACCGCTTCTAGGATGACGACGAAAAGAATTGATCAAGCCTCCGTCTTCAATTTTCGAGTTAACTGTTGCCAATTTGTTACCTTCCAAAGCAAAAAGCCTTGGGAAAATATCTCTAAGCAAACCATCTCCAATCCAGTGATCATTCCAAAAAGAGATGTTACGACCATTTCCCAGGTTGATTGCGACAACAATCCATAAGGTTGCTACTTGAGATTTCAAGTTACTGAACTCTTTCACGATATGTAACCTACACGGTTTTGGCAATTCGTGAGATTTCTATCAACGTTTGACATTGTCACCGTGAATTGGCTTGATTATTTAGCCCAAAAAAGATGACTTTGGAGCGTTGAAATCTCCACACCCATTTGAGCATTAAAGCATCTATTTAGCGCAAAGAGACTAGAAACACCGAGCCCTCCTTTAGCTTTAGGAGCCAAAATATATAGCTTATAAATTAAGATAAACCTATATTTTTCGGTATATGTTGCTAGCTTATGATAAATCTAATATTACTTATAGTTGATTCGATTATAAATATACATGAAGTGACACTCATCAAAATTATAAAACAATTTTTTCTTAGCATTTAACTTCGGAATAAATTGTGTTGCGGTTGATATCCAGCTCCAATTTAGCGTGGTTACACATTTTGTAAAAAAAAACTCAAAGTTTTTAGTGACACATTGTATTAAAGAAGCATAAATGTAGTAGCTAATGTAGGTGTATATGGATTGAGATTTCTGATATTGGATTATAAAAGTTCAAGTGTTGCATTATGCTAATTTTTTGATATTGGATTATACATTAAAGAAGTTTATAAAATTATATAATTATACAATTTTATCTAAAGTTTTTAACATATATATCAAAGATATACCGAAAAGTATAATTTTTAAATTGTATGAATAGTGTTTTAGTGTGATGAATAATATTATAGCACTAAATATAATGCTATTTCCTCATATACTATTCATCTCACTAAAATAATATAATGTTTAGTGCTAACATTGAAGCTCAGATTTGACATTTGTGCATTATCTTAATGCTAAAAGGAACATATAATGTATGCATTGAAAATGTTATGAGAGTTCCTTAAAAGCAATACTAATGAAACTTCAAAACTAGAGAATAGATTCAAAATTAATTTTGAGATGCTTGCATCCTAGCACATTATCCTATCATTTAATAGAGAAAAATTCATAATAATATCAAATTCTTACACATTGAAAAAAATGCATAAGCAGGTACGACAGACTGCCATTAGTTTTTTTTTTGAACGGCCAAAGATGGAATATATATAAAAAAAGACTAGAAGTCGTTAGAAAACTTAAAGTAAAATAGAGTCAAGATAAAGAAATATATAACATCAAAAAATGGTAAAATCCCGAGACTTTAACTGCGAGAGAATCAAAAGGGATGAAAAAACTTTTGACACGAATTTATTTGTAAAAAAATTACTTCTGTTGACACAAGATGTCGTTAGATAAGGAATTTATGTAAATGCTACATGAAACTATTATTCCTAATGAGATGAGCCAAGGCGGGCTAGGCTAACGTACAAAGCAACAATTTATTGAAAACCAAGTATACTTAACACACTCTTGGGACTGAAGCTCAATATCAAATTCAACCGCTTCTCATAACCAACCCAATTGGTAATTTCGCTTTAGTTAAGCCAAACAAAAATCTAAAACGATATGATACAAAGTTCTGCCCAAATTTTTGGTGATGGGGTACTATTTCAGGGAGGATATACAACTCCTTTTGAATTGTCACTAAATAACGTATTCGAGTTTGGTATCTATTTTCTCTAGTTTCCATTGTCATAGAAACAAAAGTTAGAGCAACTTTTTTATGGGGCTAGTCGCGTGAGCCTTGTTCCAAGGCTTGAATCCCACATCGGTTATAGGAATGAAATTGGGCTTCCTTATATACTTTCGGTGTTTAGGATTGTGACAAGTTGAGATGAAACATTGTGTTGACGTCTTGGTTGTTCGTATCCTGAAACAAACTGGATTAAAGCAATTTTTTGTAATTTTAAGTAGTCTATCTTTTTATATATAAGCTTATGAATTATGCTAAACGTATGTTTTTCAGTATATGTTGTCACCTTAGAATAAATGTAATATTGACTTTAAATATAAATAACTAACCCTCAACAGAATTGTAGAATAATTTTTTCTTAGCATTTATTTTTGGAATAAATTGTGTTGCGACACAATTTAGTTTTCTCCCTCTTACATTTTGATGAGTGTTTAATATGGAGTACTATTATTATTTTGTGTTTTTAAAACGCATAATCTATTTTTAATTCCAAACACCCCTAATTGACACTGAACCATTTGTTTGCAATCTTTTATTTGCATGGAACTAACATTTTTACAGGCCCAACAAAACCTTGTTGGGACAATATGGATTATCCCAGCAGCTAGACCAGGCCTATTTGTGGTTGCAAACTCATCAGCCACCTATTTTGGGCTCGAGGCCCACTACTACTTTCGAGGCCCCACCTGGCTTTGGTTCGGTCCAGTCAAATCGGCAACAGCAACAGGAAGTATTGGCTCGTTCTCTATATGGTTCGTCCCCGTAACAGGTTCAAATTCCTCCCATGGCTTCACTTCCCGGGCAGCAATTTTGACTAAGTGATGTTGGTCAACCCAGCCTGAATATGTTAACTACGAGTGTTTAGTAACTAAGTGCTTAGAGGCGGCAATTTTGGACCGATTGTTAATGTATAGGTCAAGTTGGGTAAATATTTGAAGTGATAAATTTTGTCGAGTCTCCTTCTATGTTTTAGAGGGGTCCAAATGAGTATTTAATATAGCCTTCAATTGTATAACAATTAACCAAAGAATCCAGAGCGCGGGTCTGCAAGGTAATTTTCTATACACATTTTTCATCGGGTGCAGGAATGGAATGTGCTTCCTTACATTATTCAGGTGTTTTAAATTGTGACAAGTTGCAATGAACATTATGCTTATGTCTTCGTGCTTCGCATCCCGTAAAAAATGGGATGAAAGTGATCGAGAATGCAATTTAACAAACTTATTACTCTTATATTGGAAGGTTTTAGGGACTATTCAAGTTTGATGTATGGTAATTTGAGTTATGGTTATCAATCACTATCTTGGTTGAAGTCTTTTGATCGAACGCATTATGGAGTTTAGCAAATTGCTAGTTGAAGTCTTCGTCTCTTTTTGCTCGATTAACCAAAAATCGGATCCGTAAACAAAGCAATTTTTTGAAGATCCCAAGCACTTAAAAGCCTTTAACTCGTTAGAAATAAATACACTCGGTTGAAAATGACATGTAAGGAATATAACACAAAACAAATACTTAACACACTCTTGAGCAATATTAAACTTAATCGCTTCTCGCAACCAACAATATATGCAATTGGTAATTGGCTTTAGTATAAGTAAAACTAGAACTAAATCAAAACAATACAATATTGAATTGGCCAAATTTTACTAGCTAATGAAGATGTATATGGTTCGAGATTTATAGTTATTGGATTTGCTTTTATGTCTAAAGTGTGCATTGAAGTGCTCTTCATTCATGCTAGAGTAATACTTCCATTGTAACTGCTTTGATGAAGTGCACGTTGAAGTCTACAAGTGGATCACTTTAAGCTAGATCATTACAAATTCGATATGAATTAATAAAGAGATAAGAGCTTTGATATTTACTTGTTTATTCTACATCTTCTAATGTATTCTTGGATGTTTAGAGACCTATTAAGTTTGATGTATTAGTGTTGTTATCAAATCCACTGCTGGTCGAAGTCTTTTGTTAAAAAAGGTTACGAAGTTAAGCAAATTATCGGTTTGTGGATTTAGTTATGGTGCCTTTTTGGATTGGTTCTTTATTTATTTATTTAGTTTTTGGTTAAGCATGTTTTTCGATCTTTTAGCCGACTAATGCACGAGGTTTGAACCAACTGCCACACAAAATCAAACCAGGTAAAGCTATCCCTTTTCAAGAGGTTGGCGTGACCACTGGTTCTTTTTTTTTTGAATGACAATTTTTTCCACGTATATGCTTCTATCTCACAATATATCTCACAATCGCTTTCAGCGAGGCTTGAACCACGATTTCTAGGTTGGTGGTACCATTAGACCAATAGCTTTGGGTTAATTCTTGTTGCTAGATCAACTCAAAATCAGACATGGCTCAAATTTTGTTGAGTTTTTAGTATACTCACAAAGATTATTTCATTGTAGTCTTGATTTGGTATAGTACTCCACTTTCCTCTCTAACGACAAATACTTATCACGCTCTTAAGAGACAAGCTGAATGGGTAAACTCAACCGCTTTTTTCACAACTCTTTTAATCTATTCTTCCATGTTTTTCTAGTTTCATTAAAGTACTTCTGTATCAGCTATACTCGCTATCACTCTACTAAAAGCAACAGTATATGCAATTGGTTGATGTAGTAACTATTAACAATTGCTTTTGAGTCTGGTATCAATTTTCTCGTTGCTCTAAAAAAGTTTTCTCCTAGTTACTTTTCTGAAAACCAAGTTTTTAGTCCCAATAGTTAGAGAAAAGAAACTATGTTAGGCATTACAAGGTGTATTTGGGGGGTGCCCCCCCCCCCCCCTACCAATAATAATTGGCTTCACATATTTGAGATTGTGTTGTCTGTTGGTATGTGATGTCCGAAATGTTGTTAGAAGAGAACTATAACAAAGATAATCTGGGTATTATTCAGTCATAATCATAGGGAAAGCGTCTAGAAAGAGACGTTTTTAAAGAAAAGTTATAGTCATTATTTCATCAGAGATTTTACAAACTAAAGAGGTCCAAAAATCTACATGAAAACATTTAGTCTTGAATGAGAAACAGCTTAGCACTTCTTTAAGTCCGTGTCCACTCGTGCCATAGATGTTCAGTTACCTAGTGATAAACTGTAAAAAGGTCAACACAATGGTTGAGTGAAATTCATAGGTTTATAATAAATAGTGTGAATACAAGTTATCATAAGAGTGAGTTTACATTGTTATTACTCCATAAGTGTAATAATTGCAACGTGTACAAATTATTTGGAAAACAGTATTATTGTGTTAACTGGAATAGTGTATATATCAATAATGATATATATAAAGATAATGGCCCCCGTGTAGGTAATTGCCATATACCTATGAGTTTCAAATATAGTGCGTTTGGTTACCTATCCGGCTAACACAAACGGGATTCGTCAATCCCAATAGGCCTATTCACAATATTCACGTTCACTCGCAAGTGATTAATGGTCCATGATGGTGGGGGTCTTTTGGCATAAAGGGACTTAGACAACAGATGCAATAATATATCAGGATAACATACATTTAGAAAACACTTGTATTCATGGTTTATAGCATGTATCCCCCTCAGGGTTATGAAATAGAAGATTTAAATGGTGGCTATTAACTCACCCTTAACAGTACAGGGATATGATTGATAGCAAATGTATATCAAGTGGATATGCGCTCTCCCGGCTTCGTCACGCACCTAGAGTGACTATGTCAAGAGTCTTTAGTGTGATGGATTTATGTTTCAAAACTTCATAAAGTTTAACGTATATCTTTGATTGATTAATTTATGGAATATTGTATCAATGTTCGGACTATCATAATCCAGAGGCCATGTAGTATCGTTTGAGGAGCCAGGGCATTTAAATGTAACAGCAAACTCGGTCAAAACGAAAAACTCAAATGAATCCTCTTCATATAAAATTCTCTAGTAACGTGATATGATAAGTTTTTAAGTTTCTTCAAAAGTTAGTCAATGATAGATTACGTCATTATATATAATGTAAATGTTTTATTAATGCGTCGATCGGGTGAGTAATTAACGATAAGTGTGTGGGTTTTAATAAAATTGGTTTTATAATAATAATATATATTTTTATAATTTATATAAAAATATTATATTTTATATTTTTATGTTTACAAAAATGGCAATATATACCCTTGGTTTATAAACTTTTACGGATTTAGTCCTTTATTATTATAGTATATATAATTTAAACCTTTGTAACACCCCATTTTTACAAATATAGCAGCGGTAGCTAATTGGGGTAATTACTTCATGGATACACAATCATAATCATAGAAAAATAACTTTAAATGTGGACGTTGTTACTGAAAATTTTAGTTATCATTTCATTATATCAGAGTTTTTACAAAATGGCAGGTCAAAATCTAAAAACATCATGTTTGAATGGATAACAGTTCACCGACCTTCGAGTCCATGCCATCTGCTACCGCTACTTGCTCAATTACCTGAGATTAACTTGCTAAAAAAAGGTCAACATAAAGTTGAGTGTATAGTATAGTCTGGTCTAAGCTCATGGCACACAAACTGACTAGTGTATATATATACCCAAAATGATGTGATATATATATAGAGATAATGGCCCTCGGTGTAGGTAATTGCCATATACCTATGAAATTCAAATATAGTGTGTTTGGTTACCTATCCGGCTAACACAAACAGGATTCGTCAATCCCGATAGATCTATCCATAATATTCGCGTTCACCTGAAAGTGATTAATGGTCTATGATAATGAGGGACTTTTGGCATAATGTAACTTAGACAGTAGCTGTAATAGTGTATCAGGATAGCATATAACTTGTAAAAACACTTGTATTCCTGGTTTAAGCATGTATAAGTCTTTGAAAAGTAATCACATTGTTATAAGATAAACGAGTATGTAAAAGAGTTTGTAACAAGCATGTATCCCCCTCGCGGGTTTATAAAACATGTAAATAAGTAAAGGCGAGGTTATGAACTTCACTAAGTCTTTGAAAAGTAATCACATTGTAATAACATAAACGAGTATGTAAAAGAGTTTGTAACAAGCATGTATCCCCCTCGCGGGTTTATAAAGCATGTAAACAAGTAAAAGCGAGGCTATGAACTTCACCTGATATGTAGATGTAATAAATATTCCAAAATGAAAGCTGACGACCTTATCACAATCTTAACGGGGAAAGGTTGATATAGCAAAATGATAATAAACAGCCACGTCACGCAACCTGAGTAAATATGTCAAGTCTTAGGAAGATTGTACTTTAGAACTTTGGTTCTAAGAGTTATGAGTTTGATTGAAGAGTTTGGAATTATTGTATCACCGTTCGGGCCATCATAATTCAGAAGTCATTCAGTAAACGTTTGAGGAGCTAGGGCACTTTAAATCGTAAACCTAACAACTCAGTCAGAACGTAATACCAAGATGAAACCTCTTAATATGAAGCTCCCTAGTATTGTGATACGATATCATCGGTTTTAAGCGTTTTATTCAATATCTGGAAATGTTAAGCACGACAAGCGTTAATTAAAGTTATGTCAGGTAATGTTTTGAATACATTTTTATACTTTTTCAAAATGTTACATTTTAGACCCTTGAGTTTGAAAAGTGGCAAAATATACCCTCGGAGTTTGCACTTTTACGAGTTTGGTCCTTCAAGTTTAAAAGATATACAAGGTAAACCTTGCACTTTAAAAAAGTAAAATAATAGACCCCTATAGTTATAACTTCTGAAAGTTACGATATATACCCCTTGCATGGATAATATTTACAAAACATGTCCAAATTGCTATGCAAGCTTATTTTAACATTTCAATAGACATTTATAAGTTATAATAAACTAAAATATGAAGATTTAACGCAACGCAAGTTTAAAATAACGATTCGTTAAGCTAGGAAGCAAAACGGGTCATATTAGGGTTTTAAAATGAAAACGCGCGGGTTTTAAGTTCAAATTCTTTCATGACTTATCAAAGCACTTATTTTAATGTTAGTTAAGCTTATTGGGATAGATTATAACAATAGTTTACAAGTTTAGCTTATAGATTAAGCAAAAACATGAAATTAGGGTTTTGGGTGTACGGTTTTGGATCAAAAAGGTAAAACACATAGGTTTTTAAGTTCAAAGCTTTATATTATGATTTTAGCATGATCATATGAACATTATGACGGCATGAATACAGAATATAAGCTTAGAGAACCTGGTTTGAGCTTATAGCTTAGAAACGGGTCGAAATCGGGACTTTTAGCTTCGTACGCCTAGAATAACTACTCCGGGGCTTCGTTTCTTGGTTTCTTTTGCTTCCTTTCTGAACTTGAGCCTTCTTAAGACCTCTTAGGACCTCTTAGAGCAAAGGATTGCTGCTATGTAAGGGTTATAGAGGAGGAAGTGGGGGATGAGTTGAAATGAAAGCATAACACCCCTATTTATACCTATTTTAGAACTTGGTGACTAAGGGTGCTTAGAGACCAGGTTATGGTGCGATGTGGGGTTCTAGGGACGTTTTAAGGGTGTTTGGTTTGATTTATACATGGCCTGGTTTTTGGACAGCAACATCGAGTTCTCGGTAAAATGGGTTGCCTTTTACCACAAACCGTAATTCCGTTTTGAAGCTCAATCCACCGAGCATTGTTAGATATTTGAGTCCTCTACAACGTTTAGTTTTACATATTTGGGGTTACTATAGAAATATTTACGAAGAGATAATAGCCTTTTTACTACAGGTTGTAAATATTAGTATTTTTTTTATCAATTGAACGACGTCTTTAATTCACTATATTTTTTTTCTCGTACACATTTGCTTTTAGTTTTAATTGTTACGAAAAATCGCGTAAGCTAAAAATTAACAATCAACGTAAACGGACACCAAACAAATTAAAGTTTACGTCAAGCCATCATTATATTATTATTATGAAAGTAATAATTAACTTATTATGATTTTTTTTTTTATCGGTTACGTAAAACGTTTACGTTTCACGATAAATTACGTTTAGGCATACTCGGAAGCACACAAAACTTTTATTAGCCTTCAACAAATACCCACTTTTATACCCAATACATAAAAATCACAAAATATATCATGTATATGTCTATGGCCGGAATATGGACTCAAATTTAAAAAAAAATATCAACAAAATATCTACAAAACACATTCCTTGTTTTCATGGGATAACCTCCCCTTTTAGGAACCAAATACCAAAGACCAAAGACCAAATACCAAGACTTTCCCTAAAACCCTCTAAGTGTTCCTTGGACTAGTCATGACCTATATAATGCCTAGGCATTGGAAGTAAACACACATACTCTCATTTACAAAGTGAAACAAAGCAAAACACTCTCTCTTTCCCTCTCTCTAACCCACGGCATCAAACACCCCATTTAACAAATCCATAGCTTGATTTTCTAAGATCATACAAGCATACACACATCCTTCCTATGATAACCTAAGGTGTTTTCAAGGGTTGGTTAAGCATTTGCAAGATTTAATCGAGTTATTGCAAGATTAGGGTTTCTATTGGAAAACTAGGATTTCAAGAGTGCAAGCTTGGGTTTTATATCTAAACAAGGGTTTAGATACTTTAGTTCATCATCATACATCACTATAAGGTTATCTAAAAACCTTTATGTCTTTACTTTTATCATTTTTATGTGTTTACATGTTCTATATAACTAAATCACCATTTAGGGTTTTAAACATGTTAAATGGATAACTTACTTGTGATTATGATTTTTAACACTTTTTCATATGATATGTGATTGGTAATATCATGGAATAATGAGATTATAAGTATGTTAACATGTTGGTTTAAGTGGAAAATGTTTAAGTATAAATAGTGATTAAAAAGTTATTTAAGGAATGTTTAGATTTATGTGAGATTTAAGCAATAGGGGTGTTTTGGTTCGTATTTTGTAACAGCTAGATTGTCTTTTATAAAGATATTACGTCTCATGACGATTCCAAAATGATAAGAAACTCGAAACGGATTAATAACAAATAAAGTTTACGGTTTAAAAACATGTTATAAGTTAATTACACGGAGTCGTAAAAGCTTTTTTATAAAAACTTTTTATAAAAAATTATTCAAACAGCAAGTTTGGCATTTTTAACAAATTTTACATATTTTTAGGATTCCAAAATGATAAGAATCATAATTTTTCAATTAATAACAAACTAGTTATGAATTTCGCGAGTTTACGACAATTAATATTTTATAAAACTATTTTTATAAATAGTTTACTGTTCCATGACAGAAATAATTATTTTTGTAAACCTCATAAATAAGGTAGATACTTTCTGTTTCCGAGAACGTGCTCGAAAAAGAATCATAAAACGGAGCTTATTACCGATAAAAATTGACGTTTACGGGTTTTACGGCCACTAAAACGATAAAATTAAACTAGGGGTCTGTTGTGAATAGTAAGAAATACTGTTCACAGTAAGTTCCAAAATTTTTAAAAATGTCACATATATTGATAACTCGTCCATAATTTACGAAAGCGTGGGTACAAGAACGGTCAAAATCGGGCTTAAACCGCGAAAATTATGTCGGTGTTTACTAAAGAGGGCAATTCTAAAACGTTTTTATTATTAAACACATATTTTACCAAAACAAATTAGATGGTGATTAAACTATATTAGACTATATGTAGTATTTACATCAAAAAGTGCTATATTACTAGAGAGTTTCATAATGAGGCCTCTTCGGGGTGGCGTATCGACGAGTTGTTGGATTTACGATTTAAAGTGTCCTAGCTCCTCATACGTCACTACATGACCTCTTAATTATGATAGCCCGAACGGATGTATGTTGTGCCTATCGTCCTATAACTAATCAAATGTTTAGTAACTTATACGTACCATATTGGATTAGGGTTGCATTCGATCGTATGCGTGACGCTTTTTTCTATGTTGAATACTTGTTGATTACATTCACTCAAGGTGAGTTCGTAGCCCCTTTTTTTACTACTTGCTTTATTATATATGGGGGAGGGGGGTATTTCATGCTTGATTTTCTTTGGACACCAAGTGTTTTCAAAAATGTATGCATTCCCGATTACATTATTGCTTAAGTTACCGTTATTGCCATTTAAGTCCACCTTTTATAATGAAACGTTAATTACCTGTTGGGTATACGCTAGTGTTATGGATAGATAGTATCTATCGTGGACTGACCATCCTGTCTAGGTGTTGGTTTTAGTTGGACCATTGAGCATTTAACATTTGAAGAAATTCGTTGGATGTTTTGGCAACAACTTGTATTGAGTAAATTCGTTAGGATTGTTTTTGTAACATCTGTTCGTGTTGGGCAACATACCTCGAGTAATGTTTGATTACAGTTTTATTAGTTAAGGTTCAGTGTCATGGAGCTTAGGCAATAATACATGTTTTAGACTATTGTATGTGTTTCTTAGTCTAACTATTACTTCAATCTTGTGGTCCCACGCTATTTCTTGATAAAACCCTATGAATTCATTCAACAATTTTTTGTTGACGTTTTAGCACGTTTTAATTAAGGTGGCAGAGGATACATAAGCTTGGATGGAGCCGTGACGGATATCTATTAGAGGGGAGATTCGATTTCTTAAATTTAATAGAAAATCTTTTGTCTTATAAAATCTTAATGTCATTTTTATCATAAACTATGGGAACACTAACATGTTAACTCAGATCTTTTGTAATTGAACATTGAAAATGATCTTATTTTTAACATCCATTTTAGGTGTTTTCTTTATCTGTGTCAGTTTTGTACTTTGTCCTAAGACCCCATTGTTACCTTTTCCGCGGCGACCGATTTGGGGTGTTAAGGTATGGTCTCAGGAGCCAAGGTTATAGGGAACTGGGTCATTTTCAAAACCTAGTCTATAACCACAAAGTTTAAAGGTTTTCTTTTCTTTCATTTTTAAATACAGAATCCTCATCGCTATCCAATATCCACGCGCGCGTATTCCCTGATCCTTACTTACTTTTCCGATTATCATTATTGCATTAAATTATATTTTTTTGATTTATTTCTTGGTTTAAAATATTCGACTCTCTACGGTCTATCTTTTGAACATTATCAGTCTCCTATTTCTATCGGTAAAATTATATAAATATTACATTCGTTAAACTATGATTATTTTATTTCCACTTTTCTATTTCCTTTTCTCTCTTATTATCACGTGCCATGACTTTGCATACATTTAATAAATTCTTAACGAATTGTGTACTTGCATGGCTCATAATCATGCGCCCTAGGTGCATTTAAGAAGAAATCTGTTTAGAGGATAGTGGAAAAGCGTGTGTGGCCAAAGCTATTGAAGAATATGAAAAGACAAGAGTTTACTCAAACAATACTGGTGGATCTGGATATCAGCAAATACTGGTGGAACTGTTTCACTAGATGTGCAGGATGTTTCGTAATTATGACATTTAATGAACGGCAAGCCTCACTCTTTCAGGCGACTGGGAATAAGGGCGTAGTCGGATTGAAAACGCTGGTTTGAAAAGATTGAAGCAAGTGGTTTGAGATTTGTAAGGTGCTTAAAGATGACATGGAAAATTTTTCTATGTGCACGTTTGGTGAGTCAGTGCTCTGACCTGGTGTGGAAACGGAAATGTTCAAAAACTGTAGGGACTTGCTAATGCTAAATAGATTCCCCTGGAGAACTGTAAAATGCTTTATGATGACTACTGAATACTGCCCAGCAACTGAATCCAAAGGATGGAGCAAGAGCTTGGTCTTGGTCACTTTGAAAGGAGATGACATCGAGCATACAACAATCCGCTTCACGAACTGGGTTTTGATGTATCCTGAGTTGGTGTCAACTGAAAAGAAAAGATTTGAAAAGTTGATCATTCGAGGGGATTTTCCCGAGGAATCAAAGGAAAATGGTACTTCTTCATAGCCTGAGACTTTGCATGATGCAATCAACATGGCTCGAGATTCTGATTGAACAAGAGGTTAGGCTAAGGCATTAAGGAATTGTGATAGCAATAAAAGAAGTTAGAAGACCAGCAATGGAACAACTATCATCCCAGAGCAAATAACCAAAGACAAGAATAGTTGCTAAGGTTTATTGTGGCTTAGCCCCAGATAAGGGTTTCGAGGGCTACACTGGGAACTTACCATGGTTGCAATGGGTGCAGGCACATCATATCCGCCAGGTCAGTGTCCTCAATAGGTTGTGGTTAATGCCCCAAGCTTTGGTACTCCAGGAAGGGGAGTGTCGAACTAGGATTCCATTCCTGTAGCAGGAGGCAATTTGCTACAAAATGTGACATGCTTGGTGGTAGGAAACAAGGGCTACTACAGGAGTGGGAGTGATTTTCCCGGAGTTTTAAGAACGAAACTAAGGGAAACCAAAGTTTAAAGGTACTGAAGAACGTGGAATCGGTGTCATGCCTTAGGTAGGAGGAAAAAAACCAACCTAAAACTTTAACAACATGGAGGATGATATCAATGCTTAGACTTATTCCCTTTAGGAATTTCTCGCTTTAATTTATGTTGTACTTTCGATTAATTTTCTGTTTACTTTCGCTTTAGTTTCTGTTGTACTGAATGATTTCAGTTATCTATCAAATTAAACATATTATTAAAAACGTCAATTCTTTTTATACTTTTTAACTCTCTATAAATTTTATTTACAAATCACTACCACAAGTATTAGGAACATCATATATACAATTTTTGTTCGAAAATGAGCATCGCATCGTTAAGCCCTCAAATATACATAGCCTGATCAACTATTGGTATAATTCAGGGGAAAGGGACCAATGCCATGTGGAGAGTAGTCACCTTAAAACTTCTTGTTAAGAAACAATTTTCTATTTTGCATCAAGTTTTGTCTGTGGTATTCATAAAAACGGTTTACTTCTAGAAATGAATTAGTAAAGTAGCCAACCTAAGCAGACTTTTCAACTCCACCTTTACTTATATAAAGTCGATTCATCAAAAAAAAGGTGTTACAACTGACACTGTTAAGCTGAAGGCGAACATATAACCACTAGGGATCCGTGCATTGGTCGCAACAAATAAATATCAAAATCTTGTGAAACACCCAAGTTAAATCAATTTAGAATGGGAAATGCAAACGAGTTACCAAGCGTTATTGTAACGAACATTATCAAAAGGAATAAATAAATGTAACAAAAAAATTATTGCCACAACATCATTTTATTATCTTAGAAATAAGGATTACATAAGAACATAAAGGATATTACAAGTTTTATTACAACGCTCCCCTATTATCTATTTCTTTGCAAAGAGATCTACGCCGTTTGCTAAGAAACAATGAGGGGCACAAGAATTGATAGCATAAAGGCCAAATACTTGACAATCCTTCTTCGCTATGGGAATGTAGGAAGATAAATGCACGAGTGTTTTAGTGACTTTCGCGGTGCCATCTGCCAATAATGAGCGTGATGATGTAGCAACATTTTTAGAGGTTTGGATAAGTGAAATGTAAGTGAAAGATTAAGGTGTTCGATATGGATAAATGGAGGAGAAATTTTTGTATAAAAAGGGGGGGTAAGTAACGTTGGGGGTTACTGGTTATCCGACCGTTTGAGCTACCGTTTCAAAAAAAAACAATAAAAAAAATAAAATAATAATAATAATAATAATAATAATAATTAATAATCTACACCTCTTATTACATTATTCGGAAGAAATATCCGCATCTTTTTCTCTAAACCCGTCTTTTCTGTCATGTTGATCGCCAACTTGAGCCTTGAGGACAAGGCTCATTTAACGGGGAAGGACTGTAACAATTCGTATTTCTTTTATCAATAAACGACATCATTTAATTCACTATATTTTTTTTTCTCGTACACATTTGCTTTTAATTTTAATTATTACGAAAAATCGCGTAAGCTAAAAATTAACAATCAACGTAAACGGACACCAAACAAATTAAAGTTTACATCAAGCCATCATTATATTATTATTATGAAAGTAATAATCAACTTATTATGTTTTATTTTTTTTATCGGTTACGTAAAACGTTTACGTTTCGCGATAAATTACGTTTAGGCATACTCGGAAGCACCAAAACTTTTCTACGCTTCAACAAATACCCACTTTTATACCCAATACATAAAAATCACAAAAATATATCATGTATATGTACCTATGGCCGGATACGGACTCAAATTTACAAAGAAATATCAACAAAATATCTACAAAACACATTCCTTGTTTTCATGGGATAACCTCCCCTTTTAGGAACCAAAGACCAAAGACCAAAGACCAAAGACCAAAGACCAAAGACCAAGACTCATCCTTAAACCCAGCTAAGGGTTCCTTGGGAATAGTCATGACCTATTAAATGCTAGGCTTGGAAGTAAATCACTCATACTATCATTTACAAAGTGAAAACAAAGCAAAATTACTCATCTTTCCCTCTCTCTAACCCACGGCATCAAACACCCCATTTAACAAATCCATAGCTTGATTTTCTAAGATCATACAGCATACACAAACATCGTCTATGATAACCTAAGGTGTTTTCAAGGGTTGGTTAAGCATTTGCAAGATTTAATCAGTTTTTGCAGATTAGGGGGGTTTCTATTGGAAAACTAGGATTTCAAGAGTGCAAGCTTGGGTTTTATATCTAAACAAGGGTTTAGATACTTTAGTTCATCATCATACATCACTATAAGGTTATCTAAAAACCTTTATGTCTTTACTTTTATCATTTTTATGTGTTTACATGTTCTATATAACTAAATCACCATTTAGGGTTTTAAACATGTTAAATGGATAACTTACTTGTGATTATGATTTTTAACACTTTTTCATTTGTTTTGTGTATTGGTAATTTCATGGAATATGAGATTATAAGTATGTTAATATGTTGGTTTAAGTGGAAAATGTTTAAGTATTAAACTAGTGATTAAAAGTTAATTAAGGAAAGTTTATGATTTCATGTGAGATTAAAGGCAATAGGGGCTGTTTTGGTTCGTATTTTGTAACAGCTAGATTATACTTTATAAAGATAGTACGTCTCATGACGATTCCAAAAAGATAAGAAACTCGAAAAAAGCAAGAATAAAAGGATTAATAACGTTAAAAGATACCGGTTTGAAAAACAAGTTATACGTTTAATAAACTGAGTCGTTAAAGAATTTTTATAATAACTTTTTATAAAAATTTATTCAAATAGAAGTTTGGGCATTTTTAACAAAATTTTACATATTTTTAGGATTACAATAATGATAAGAATCGTAATTTCTCAAGTAATAACAAAACTAGGTTATGATATTTTGCGAGTTACGACAATTATACTTTTATAAAACTATTTTTATAAATGTTAATGTTCTTGGAAAGAAATAATTATTTTTGTATACCTCATAAAATAAGTATAACTTTTAGTTTCGAGAACGTCTAGAAAGGAATCACTAAAACGGAGCTATATACGAAATAACAATATGACGTTTAAGGAGTTTTACGAACAACTAAACGATAAAAATAAAACTTTAGGGTCTGTTGTGATACGGTAAGAATTACTGTTTCACCAGTAGTTCCAAATTTTCAAAATGTCATATATGAGAACCGTCTCAATCGGAAACATGCGTGGGTACTAAGAACGTCAAAATAGGGATTTAAAACGCGAAAGTTTTGTTCGTTTTTACTAAAGAGGCACATTTTAAACGTTTGTATTATTAAACACAATTTTACCAAAAACAATTAGATGGTGATTATACTTATTATAGACCTATATGTGGTATTAATCAAGTGCTATATTATAGGGGAGTTTCATTATGAGGCCTCTTCTGGGTGGGTATCGACGGAGTTGTTGGATTACGATTTTTAAAGGTTGTCCTAGCTCCTATACGTCCTTACATGACCTCTTAATTATGGATTGCTCCCGAACGATAGTATGATGTAGCTATCGACTTAATTAATCAAGTGTTTTTTGTACTTATACGACTGTATTGGATTAGGTAGCCTTCGATCGTAGGCGTGGGATACGCATTTTCTATAGTGACATTACTTGTTGATTTCATTCACTCAGGTAGAGTTGTTATAGCCCTCTTTTTCTACTACTTGCTTTACTTAAATTAACGGGGAGACTTACATGATTGATTTCTTTGGACACAAGTGTTTTCAAATCTGTATGCTATTTCCTGATTACATCTATTGCCAAGTTACCGTATTGCCATTTAAGTCCCCTTTTTTTATGAACCGTTAATTACTGGGGGTAATACGCTAGTTTTTATGGATTAGATCTATCAGGTCTGGACCATCCTTCCGTTCTAGGCTGTGGTTTCTAGTTGACCATTGAGCATTTTAACATTTGAAGAAAAATTCGTTTGGATGTTGGCAACATCTGTATTGAGAAAATTCGTAGGATGTTTTTATAACATCTGTATCCGTGGCTGGGGCTCAAACTCGAATACTGGTTATATTACTGTTTATTATCGTTAAGGTTCGGTGTCATGAGCTTTGAGGGCCAATAATACATGTTTTAGACTATTGAATGTGTATCATAGTCTACTCTTTACTTCAAATCTTGTGGTCCACGCTATTTCCTGATGAAAACCTCCATGAATTCTCTCCAAACATTTTGTTGGACAGTTTTAGCATGTTTTAATCTCAGGTGCTGAGGCATAAGCTTGGATGGGAGCTCAGCCGTGACAGATATCTATTAGAGTGGTTCTGATACTCTTAAATTTAATGAAACTTTTTGTCTTTTAAAATCTTTATGTACTTTTGTTATCAACAAAACTATGGGACCTATCGTGAAAACTCTGATTCTTTTGTCATGACATTGAATGAATCTTATTTTTTAACGTCACATTTAAGGTCGTTTTTCTTATATCTTGATTTTTGTACTTTGACGTAGCACCCCATTGTTACCTTTCCGATGCGACCCGATTTTGGGGGCTTGGTTACAACAGGTTGCTCTATCTGCGTACCTTTGCCATTCGGCTGTAACTAATTCATCGTCGTCGAATCGGTGATTTCAACGTAAGAAAAAATGATCACAAGACATAGGGCTACAACCTAGTGTTTTCACTTAATATCCAGATCCTATTGATATTTCTCAGATCCTATGTTTTATAGACTGATCCGATTCTGAACTAGGGCCTAGTTTTAGGTTTTAGGGTTAAAACTAGATTAGGGTTTTCTGGGTTTAATTCTTGAATATTGTTGTTGAAATGATGAAATGATGATAGGATATGATTGTTAATGTTGTAATTTAAGTTATTACAACTTATTTGAGTGTTGGTTTGGGGTTATGATGGATAAAAACCAAGAAACGGGTCATGATTTACTATTTTGCTCGGGTTAGGGTTTCTGACTTTTGAATTAGGGTTTTGAGTGTAAAAATGTGTATGAAAGCTTATGAATAGAATAATTAGGGTTTACACATTGTACATTGAGTGTAGTAGCTTGTACACAAGTGGTGATGAAGAAACTAGAATGAAAACGGAGGTAAAACGGCTATTTTGGAGTTCATGCTTCATGATTTGTACATTGTGCTTTATAAGACTTGTACTTGACTTAGAGGGAGTTTATATTTCAAATGAGATGTTATATTACTTGTACATATGCTTTAGTAGCTTGTATATTCACTTTAGATATTAACCCTTCATGAAATTAGGGTTTAGAGGTATACGATAACGGTTTAAAGCCCGTTTTGATATAACGTTGCAAATGGTACATTATAGAAATAATGTACTTTGTAATAAGCATATTAAGATATTGACTTGACATTTTATGATATTTGCTTGACATATATGAAGACAGGATGGCCATAGATAGGTTGCGTGAGCTCGTCTACTTTAGTTATGTAAGTTACATGACATACTGAGATATTGACAATACAACTAATGTAATACAGCGAAAAATTTCCCCGTACAATTGTGATAATAGAAAAATAGGTTTTGTATTTGATGAAAATTCTTGGGTTGTTATAACCGAGACTTTTCCTGATCCTAACAGAATCCATGTTCGATGCGAGTGCCTTTTAAGTCTTCTTTAGAAAGAACTTGAAGGTGTGAATGACGAGATCAAAAATATGCCATGCATCTTTCTTTTGATTTTGACATCTTGTCTTTGATTGCATGCACATCTTTTGTTGCAAAATCCAAGCTGCTTTCTTTTACTGATTTGCTGGATGCAGTCTCTGAATTAGTGTCTTCTTTCTCAGAACAAGTGTTTTGTATGACAACTAAATCAACTTTCAATGAATCAATATTCAATGCTTGGATTGGATTTGAATGATCTTCTTGTGTCTGCATCTACTTCTTTTGTTTCAACAAATGCGGAGTCCGTTGTTGATGAAGAATTATCTCAAGCATGTATTTCCCAATGGAATCCATGTTACAGATCATTGCATCTTTGAAGGATTGAGCATCAAATCTTGTATATTTCTGTATACGCTCTTTGAATTTCGAATGGAAAGCATTAATAAACGTTGTTCAGAGTTCTGTCAAAATAGTCTTGCAATCAGTCTGAGAAATTATTTATTTGGTCAGATGTTGTTCTAGTAAATCCAAGTCTTGAGGAATGTTCTTTTGAAGATAGGCATAGTACCAAAATCTTATAAAGTTTCTATGAGGAACTTGAATTGTGACTTAATTTCTCTAAGACTGTTCATGCATCATCTTCTTGAAAGTTGTGTTTTCTCTTGAACTTTAGAAGTTGAACACGAAGAAACTGTGTCATTGTGAAGAACACTTGATGTTTGAGTTTGAAAATTGGTATTGGTATTTGACATTTTGATGTTGTGAATGGATATCGGATCTTAAGTAGGTAAAGTGATGGTTGTTGTTGACTCAAATCAATTAACGTTCACGGGATTTTACAAGTCTTTGATTAAAACCGAGAAAAAAATCATATCTTTCTCGGGATTTTACAAAATCAAGAAGAAACCGTAAAACAATAATTAATTGTGGTTGAAATCATTGTTGTAATCGAAGAACTTGAACTTTTGTTGACGATTAATGAGCTTATGATGACTAACGGTGCAAAACCGGTTAACTTGGAAGGGTTAAAGGTTAAATTATGTGAAAGAAGGTCCAACGGTGCAAACTAGAATCAACTAGAAGGGTTACTAAACAATGAAGGACTAACGGTGATGTTGTAGTAAACTTATAAGGGTTTCATGTGTCATAGTGTCAAACTTGTTAATAAATGCAAAATTCTCTCCAAAAGATTATCTCTTACGTTTTCAAAATTGTTAATGAAGTCACAAATGAATTTTAGAGCTCTGCGGGATTGTACGGTTATCGTTGGTAAAAGTAAATACATCACGTTGATCGAAAAAGGATCACGATCACAATGGTAGTCGTTAGAAGTCCCGTAATGAAGCGACACTTGAAACCGGAAAACCCAAAATTTACTTAAAACGTTAGTTTGATCTAGATGAATTGCTAAATTGGTTCTTAATGCTTGCACAATAGATCGGTTCTCAAAGAGAGCATGATAGATCGGTTCTCACTAGAATTGTTGATAGATCGGTTTGTGCTTGAGTAGTCAGTAGATCGGTTTGTACTAAGCTTTTCAGTAGATCGGTTTTCACTATCTTCTTAGTAGATCGGTTGTCACTAGCTTCTGAGTAGATCGGTTTGTACTATCGTCCTTGTCTTCCCTTGTGCTAAACTCCAAACCGTGTAAGCCAATAACAAACCCAGAAAAATAAGCTCTTTTTTCAGAGACAATAAACTAGAATATAAGCTCTTTTAAAAGAGAATAAGTCACAAAAAGATGCTAAAAGGTAAGCTACGAGATAAGTTGACAAAGAAAGTGTGAAACTTTTTTTTTGAATGAAAATGAGCAAGGACTTAAAAAAACTAGAAAATAAGCTGTAAGTAATAAACCCTTTTTGTGAAAGAAATGAAAATGTAAGCCTTTTATCTCTACTGTTTCACAAAAAATTGCAAAGAAACTAAAATGTATGAACACTTATATTCGATATGCATGAGGACATATATTCAACGAGATGAATCACCCGCGCTCCGCTGCGGGACGTTATACTAACGTTGTAAAAGACTGATTACATTTTGTAAATTTTTTTAAAGTGCGGGTATGTTTCGTAATTTGCACATAGTGTGGGAGTATTTTGTAAATTTTAAATGGGCCAAAAGTGGGCCGAGTTAATGGGACAAAAAATGAGTTTGGGCCGGGCTTCAACTTGGGCCGGGTTGAAATCGGGTCGCGGGCACCCGGTTGGGTCGGGTCGGGGCTCCGTTTTGCAACCGGAATTCCTGATGATTGTCTATATTTATAATGTATGAACAAACACTTATTTCGCACTAAGTTTATGTGTTAAGAAACTAAAGAAACCAACTAAGCCCAAAAAAAATGAACTGTTTTGAAACCCAAATTAAGTTAATTGTACGAAAATAAAATGAGACCACAAAATATTAATAAGAACTAAAATAAACTAGGATAATGTCAGAAATAAGCTAAACCAATAAGCTCAAATAAGTACCACCACAACGAAGCACTAAACCCACCCGAGGCTCGTGATACGAAATGTTATCCTAAAACTTAACCCATATCATACCAATAAGCCATACCAATAAGCAATAAGCTAGAAAAGAGATAAAAGAAAAATGGAAAATTAGAGAGAGAAAGTAAAGAGAGAAACAAAAAAGAAAGATTAAATTAGAAAGAAGTTTGATGAGTTACAAATGAAAGCAAATGCAACCAACACCCTCTCCATGTGTGGAGAGGGTCTATTTATACCCTTAGCCAACATATGACGTGTGGGCTTTTTAAATGGGTCGGGCTTGGCTTAACTTGGGCTTTGAGCTCGAAACACGGACAGTATTAGATTACAATCCAAGCCCATTAATACCCGACTAGCCTATTACATTACAAGACTTTCTTTGACTTAATTAGACCGATAACATTCTTGTTTGACTTAATATAATTAAGGCTAACAGGTATGACTATCCCTCGTCCTCGATGGAGGTCGCTCAAACTTAGAAAAGGTTTATAATTACGTTTTAAGGGATGGTAATATCTTTTGGCTAGTCATGCTTGATGCTACCACAAATATGCAAAGCTCATTGTGCATCACACTTTAGGCCTTCAGAAAGTACTCATTTTTTAAGGAGAATTTGGCTAAACCGCTACCCTAACTAAAACTTAAAAACTTCTCACAAATTAGTTTAGGTGTTTATGAACTCCTTATATGGCTAAACCATTTTGTAAACGCATATTTATTTCATCATCAATAATAACAAAAACTATGATTTAAATCATACATGCCATTCCAAATGTAGGCCTTATCAGATTAAATCAATCTTAAACCTCGATTTGCTGCAGCAACCTTCTACAATACTTAATACATATATCATAATCCACGGTTTCATCCAGCCATGAACCACAACGTCTTCACTATATATCATAATCCACCATCACATTCATTAAACATATGGTATTGGAAACCATCCTATTTCCTAAAACAAATAGAAACAGAAAACATTAGAATTCGTAAATTGGTGAAACCCAAAATCAAATATAAAAGATACAACAAATTTATTAAAAGATTTGATTTTGGATATTAGATTAGATTTAACAACAAAATGGTAGGACAGTTTTCAATGATGATACCATATAATATATTTAATATAGGGATTGAATTATAGACTGAAAGGCTACATCAATGTTGTAACTCGATAACCTCTTCATCTCCATTTGTAACTCCAGTAAACATTAATATCCAATGTAATAGGTTTAAGTCGTTGTAACTCCAGGCCAAATCCAAAGGTGGATGGTTTATGGGCTTTTATAAGCCTGAGTCATAAATACTCTAAATTAAATTTGGTGTACTCAATCTTATATAATACGAGGCATGCAGACCCGTGCGATGCACACGGGTTGTGTCAATTTGTTTTTCGCACGGGGTGCGTATAATGGTCGCTTGCATAATGATTCTGTGGAATGATGCAGACCCGTGCGTTGCACACGGGTTGTATATAAATTGTTGATTTCGTACGATTTTCATAAGTAGGGGAGGTGTAAGTATGTGGTTGTTGAGTGCTTGTGTTTTGAGTTTACAGAAGATTGAACGCCTACGATGTTTACACTACGCTGCCCTAGTAGGTTTTATATTAATGCGTAACAACTTGTTTCATGATAAATAGCTAAAAAACATGTTTGCACCTCAGCATCCATGGGATTACTTGCGCCTGCACACCTCCCAATCTGCTCATGTTCCTATCTCACTGTCGTTGGTGTAGCCTGCAATTCAATTTAGGTGTCATGTGCGTTTAATAACGCAGTATAGACTTCGAAGATAGATTGTCACCCTGCAAGAGTTTGGACGTTCACTGCATCATAGAACAAAGTCAGAAACACCGTAGGTATGTATGATAACATGCAGGCCCATGCATTGCACACGGGTTGGATCTAATTATTGATTTCTTGATGTTGAAGTAATTTTTATATATCAAAAGTTATAACAAAAGAAACTCACGGGTCAAAGAAGTGCTACTAAAATTGTGTCAGTTTTGAACAATGTTTTGGAGTTCAGACTCTTGTTAACTTTTTGAATAACCTGGTTATATTTGATGAATGATCCTTAAGTAATAAGCCAAAAAAACTTGCAAATGAGACCATCTCCATTCTTGAAGTCAACTCGCCAAACTCGTGTGTCTGCTACCATCTAGACCACTTCAAAATCTAGTTTAGATAACGATTATGGGCCGAGCCCATCAAACCCATTTGTAAGGACAATAACTTACCATCAGTATCTTTGAATGCATTAATGGAATGACAATGTTCATTGCTTCATATTAGAGTAGTTTTTGTGTGCAAAAGAAAATCACTACATCAGGGAAAAAGAACTTGTCACACTAATAAACAAACATGTGTATTATTGCATAAATACTAATGTTTTTCATCTTTAGTTTTTTATTTACTAAATTGTTGCGTCTGCCTTTGTCTTCATCCTTATTCAAGATGCAATCTTTGAAATTGAATCATCATTTTTGGTAGTCCCTTTCATAGTGGTACTCAAGTCAATAGTGTCTTTCATTTCCTATTTGTATCCGAGAAAAGACATGGTTAATTGTATCAATTAACACATTTTTGATAATTTTTGAACGCCAACAAAGACCCGATAAAATGATGAATATGGAGACTAAAAGATTATACTTTAGCTACACACGCGCATCACTGGGATTAAACTTGACACCAAGTTGTCTGCTTCTCTCATCTAAAAACAATAGAACGTATTTGTTAGAATACTAAAGTCCGAAAAAATGTTTTTAAATTATTGAATCTGTATATAATCTCTTTAACATTTAAATGAAGGAAACTTATGTTGCTACAAACAGGATGTGAATCACTTGCCTCTTCTTTAAGGTGCTATGCGCTTAGTAGAGATATTCCTCACAGTATCAAGGCACGTATTAGCTTTGCCTTATGTCATAGGGGCATTTTCGGCCATGTTCTTCATACGGTCATCTGTTTATATATAGTCAGAACATAAGCTTGAAGGAAAATCCATAGTATAGAGCATAATCTAAATATCTATCATGCAGCTAAAAACAAAACAACAGATATAGTGTATTGTCAGAACAAAGAATAGTAGTGGCTTAAAAAATGCAGATATCATTGTATCATCATGTCTGTGATTTTGGGGTATCAAGCATAAAGCGCAAACAATTCTTGTCATCAGGATCTACTGCAGGGACAGTCTATTCTTGCCAAAGCATACCTCTACTTCCTATAAACATATGAAAATAAACACACTTTTTCATTGTGTGTGTGTTTCTTTAGTCTTTTTATATTGCTTTTAACCTACGTTTCTCATCATCTAAGTATATCCTGTGCTCGAGAAGGTCCCACTCCATGAATATCATGAAAGTAAAATTTCAACTGCCGTATTTGTCTTGGTATGAAATTATGCAAAAAAGACAAAAAAAAACTTGCATTCATTCACGTATGTACGAAGAATGAGGTAGCCCAAAATGTACTCACAAATACTTAAGTTTATCTGGTACTTATGTTCACTGCATCAGTAGCTTTGTACTGACCACTAAACGTATGTCTTCCATTGCAGACCTGAACTTTCAAGGCTTTGTGCAGCTTTTTCGACCACGGTTTCATCTTCATAAATTAAAACATAAAATTAATTAACTAAGCTTTGAACTTCTTCTAACTTGAGGTTTTTTTATACAGGTCTAGACTGATTTTCTTTTAAGGCTGAGAAAATTACTCGCGGAACTGGTTAGACATATGCATTGAGCAAACAAAACAGACCAATGCAGCATAGCACGCTACAATGAGTTAAGGGGGTGTTTGGACTGCAGTTTAGGAGTATAAGTCTTGTGCAAAAAGTACGTTAAGAAGAGTATCTTTGGTTATTTGGATTCTACATTACAGAAGGTTAGAAAGAGTAAAGGCATAATTTTCAACTGACCTCATCTAAAGGATACTCTTCAATAAGCATGTTGATGAGTAGTTGAGCTGCTGAACTGGTTACTTCGCTGAAACGTCTCAAGAGCTTTACCATTTTTAACACAAACATCTAATTAAAATAGCGCTAGTAAGATTCTAAAGCAATGAATTTTTGTAAAAACTGAATGAGTTTGGATAAAGAAGAAACGAACTGAGGAAACACTTCAGAAAACACTGCTTAACCAAAGGATGATGAACTCACGAACACAGAGAAGTAACCACTACCACACGACAATATAAAAATTTTTCGCTATAGTAGCGGAAAGTATTTTTTTTCGCTCATCACTACGGTACAACATACAACAAATAAATCATCAATACTACCCCTCATAATTACAAAGAAAAAGTAGGTGCAGCTCCTCCATCCCCCCCCACATCAATGTTAGCTTTGGTCATTGCCACTTTCACCTCGACTTTCCGCACATGTATATCTTCGTCGATGCCTCTTTTTCTTAACACCCCCAATGTCACTAAAACATGCTTTCCAAAGCATTACATATATTCTGCGCTCGGAAAAATCATGCGAAGTCAAAAAAAACATATTCATCATTATTAAAACACAATTCCAAACACCCTCTCAACAAAAGTTAACTTCACAACAAGGAAAGAATATTCGAATGAAAATAAGGATAATTAAAGAAATCGTAACTAACCTGTGGGTAAACAAATGGAGATGTCACTTCATATTAAGGTGGATGGTTAATTTCAGGGGACCCAAATATACGATTGCAAAAGTGTTGGATGTCGGGCTTAGGCTGCATTAATGCGTTTTTGTTTCACTACAGCCTTGACGTCGATGACGCCATTGCAGACCACCTGGAACACTGGAAATTGGTGTCGTGTTATCAATCCAAAACTTGGGTTATAGTTCAAGAAGGGATAGACTAAAGATGTACCTGGTACACATCATAGCTGCAATTGCACATGTTTACTTGTCGACCCATGAAAGGTCAAAGATAGATTTCTATGAAAAAAATATGAAAAGTGAAATCTACCAGAAGTAGAGTCTGATGTAAGTACCTGTTAAGGATAACAGATTTAGGTACCTGTTAAGGATAACTTTAACAGTCTGGAATACTAATTTTGCACTTAAATTGTAACAATCAATTCCTTCTTGTTATACTAATTTCATTTCGATAAAAATCTAGAATACTAATTTCGCACTCTCAAAGTTACCCACTATTCTTATCTTTTACAAAAACGACTTAGATGATTGACGCATATGGTTCTAAAAGTTCAGAACACATTTTGAACTTTCGACCGACTTGACCCTTTTAACCCCTATGATTATAGTGATAACTAAAATAATGAGAACTTGGTTCTATAAATTACAAAACACACATACTAAAATCGATCCAAGCGAATGTATTTAGATGAATCATTTTGTATAAGCTACAGTAAAAAAAACCCGATGGCTACAGTGTAAAACATACATACTTAAGTCGACAAATAATGCATTTTGAATAACCTACAAACAAATAATTAATAAACTACATGAGAAATGATCATGTGAGCATACAATATAAGATGATTGATATCGTTCTACTCCAACCATCAAAACTGATTATCTACCATTTATAAACGCAGTAAGCAACACAATCCCAAATTCATCACCATAACAATGGCCATCGCAAGTCCACATATGAGTAAACGGTACATGTCTCTCAAATCTAGGTATATTTTTGTGAATTATGTTTATATGAGGGTTAAAATATTTTTCAAAATTCAGTTCTTTAGGATTTTTCCATCTTGAAAAAAAGTCAGAAAGAGTTGGTAATGTTATTTATACACCTTAAATCGGACTTTTTGAAGGTCGGGTAAGAGATTCCTCAAAAGTTTAGATTATATCTATATTATTTCTTTATGCTTCTTACACATAACTATATGAATGCGTAAGCATACATCTGACCCCTTCACCCCATTTACTATGTTACAAGGACTAACTTTCCCGGCATTTTTATTTTCCCACGAGTCCAATTGCATATCAAACATCTCCTAAATTGCTCCGTTAAATATGTAAACCAATCCCTGACACTTGTTCGCTACCCGCTGGTAAAAATGCTATGCTCAACCAAATCCTCTTCCAGCCGCCCTACTCATTGTCGCAAAGGCGAAACTGTCAAGATGGAAGATAGGGTTTATGTTTACTCAGTTTAGTCTAGAAGTACGACTGAAAAACATAATAATCAGAGATAGTACCTTAGTCGTATGACCTCGTGAGCTGATCCGTTGCAGCAACCTTTCAAAAAAGGAAGAATATTACATGCTCCATCGATTATTCATAGCAATGCCTTTGACATGCGTATCAATCATTTATGATTACTTGTATTAAAGCCTGATGTGGTATTTGAGCACCTAGAGGGTGTTTGGACGGCTTATTATTTTTGTTAATAAGCATAAGCAGATAAGTAGTATAAAAACAGTTCACATCTTGGCTGATCTTCCCCATCGCCTCTAGCTTTATAGATGACGAACTCAGCATCCGTGTTCAGATATTAAAAAATAAACAACATATAAGAAATTTATTAAGAAATTATGAAATAATATGAATACAATCACGTGATACCTTCATATATCATCATTAGCATTCATCTTCACTAATCAATTAATTGATTAGGTTACTCAATTCACCCGCAACAACAAACAAAAAACTGTTAAAAAACCTAACATCCGAAACTAATCAATATTTAATCACAAATAATTCATCACAATTTCAGTGTCATATTTTAACAAACACCATATAAAAAAGTTTTAAAAAAACCATAAATCTGCATCAATTCAATTAAAGAAAAAAAATCCTAAATTGTTTTGCATAAAAACTAAAAATCTCAATATATAATCAAAAGCAAATTTTTTCTTGAAAATCATAACAAAATCTTATCAAACCACATACCAAACCTACAAAATAGATTTAGGTAATAAGAATTTACCTGTGCAACCATTGAACCAACTGGATGGTGATTTAAAAAGACTAAAAAGGAACCTGTCAAATGGATGGAGATGGATGAAAGATTAAAGGTTGAATGGTGTAAATGCATGACTAATAACCGTCCTTGATATTAAGTTTCAGTATGCAGCAGGGTTTTGTACATATGGTTGTGTGGGTAATACAAAGCATTTAAAGATACAGTCCCAATAAATTTAGGGGCTCAATCTTTTAGTATTATAGATACTAGGCGAGTACCCCGCGCATAGCGGCAGAAAATCCTTAGCGGCCAATAATTAACGATATGCAATATTGTGTTAGGTTTTTCGTGTAACGTTCAAAATAGAATTGTTTGGGTCAAAATAAAAAATGATATGCAATATTGTATTAATTAACGATATGCAATAGCGGTCGATTAAAAAACAGTTATGGTTTGAGTCAACATAAAAAAGTCCATAATTGTGTCAACTAATGAGGCCTAGATTTGCTCTAACTTTAAATAAGCCCAACATAACATAGGGAATCCATAAGAATAAAAAAGGACCTATATTTACATGCAATATAGGGTGTAATATAGGGTGCCTAATATAAAAAAAATAAACATTACCTGTATAGCGATGAGATCTTATAGCGGCAAATAGTTATAGTTAGGATATTTTGGTTAGATTTTTCATGTAACGTAACAAAATATTTAGTGAAAGTGAAAATAAAACATAACAACAATTAGTTGAAACAATTATCATTTTC
>BQNB010008038.1:74792-91416 GCA_026074375.1 Tanacetum coccineum
CTCACTATCGTTGACATCAATGTGCGGCCTTGCATTGTCTTGTTGAATATATATAGGACCTGTATGACCTCGCGACCACTTAGCTCTAATATCTGGTAAAACTTTTTGTATCAACCATGATCTTGTTATCTCTTTAGTCACTGATAAAATAGGCTTCGTCTCCAATGTTCTCGCAACACGGTTCTTGCTTGAACGCTTAGCGGGTTCTAATGTTGTAAGCGGGTAGATGCCAATTTTTCCAGAGAAAACTTTGTTACACGATGCATCAAATCTTGGTCGTGCTACGGCAACAAGCTAGAACATGACCTTTGTCCTGAACTTCTTGGCTTTTTATATACAAGTTCGTAATGGTTTCATATCCCTCGCCGGGAAAACCAAGATAGTAACAGTTTTGATGGTCCTTGACATGTAAAACCATTTTCCATCCGATGTGAACACGTCAATCATTTCACGGAACAACCGACTAGAACTTATAAAGATCGACTAAATTTGAGATAACAAAATTACTATACCCTTGCTCTTTCATTCTCACTAGTGAGACTTGGCTTGATGGCATTCGTATGTGGTCGAAGTACACCTTCCTTTATTCATCTATGCATAGTCGATTTTGAAACATTCATCGACTTTGCAAGAGACCGAATGTTGCTACGACGACGTAATGGAATTTGTGAAACTTCATCCATGTCGATTTGAACTCTTTTACGTCCAACAACGGTTGGCATCCTCAACAATAAATCAACATTTAGTCCATGGTCGACTTGAAACATAGCTTGATGCCAAATGCGACTTACGGTTTTTGGACATACGATGTACAAAGAAGCTACCTGACGTATGGAACCCTTTCTCAGTTGCCCATTGAAACTATCTTGCGGCAGTGCTTGATATATAGATTGACGTTGCACATTAGTTGTGTTCTTTTTGGTGTATGGAATTATTGAATTTTCCATATCAAATACGGGGCAATGGTGTAGACAGTCGTGAAGGTTTAAGGTGTTTAAAACAAGAGCATAAAGGATAATGTATTTTTTTTATAAACTCTCTGGAGATATATAGAGGATTATGGAAAAGCATGAAATTGAAATGAATTTTTTATGCATTAAGTGGAGGCAAATATTTGCCTCCATATGTTTTGTAAATGAAAAAAATGAAATCTAAAATGTACAGTAACTTGTGAAACAATTGGCGGGTACAATTTGATTAAACAAGTTTAGCAAAAGTAAATTGGAGTTAAACTGCGCAAATTAGTGAAATGTTTGGCGGTAAATAGAAAGAGACAGTACTCCGCATTTAATGTTTAGGTGGCTAAAGAGAAAGGGTAAAAGTGTTCATTTCTTAGAATAAAAGTGCATTAATTACATTTTTGTTAATCCGTGTGTTTTTTGTCGGAGGACTATAATTTTAGGACTGAAGAAGTAGATTTAAACGTTGTCAAAATCAAAGATTAATAATATAAAGTGACAAGCATCAAATGAAATGAATTAAACATACAAGATAATCATATTTAATATGCCAACCAATAATCATACTAAAAGAGTAAATGTTCTTTATTTGACATGCTATACAACGTAAGTTAAGATCAACATAAAGACCCATTATTTGTCATAGATCCCAATCATCAATCTCAACCATCTATTTTTTTTCATCAAAAAATATAAAAAAACCATTTTCCACACCTCTTTTTAAAAAATAAAATATCTTACATACGGTAAATCGTCACACGACAAAAAATACACCATCGCGACGAGTATTTTTTTATCTTTCAGTAGACGGGTGACACGATATACTTTCGAGGAACTTTTTTTTGATTTTTTTTTTCAGTCACGAATTACGAAAATCATATATGATTCGTATAACGAATCATATATGATTTCATGAAATCATATATGATATGATTTCATGAAATCATATATGATTTCATAAAATCATATATGATTCTAACGAACTTTTTTTCAAATTTTGTTTCAGTCACGAATTGCGAAAATCATATATGATTCGTATGACGAATCATATATGATTTCATGAAATCATATAAAATCATATATGATTTCATAAATCATATATGATTTCATAAAATCGTATATGACTTCATAAAATCATAAAAAAAATTCGTCGAAAGTACATAGTGTCGCCCCTCTATAGAAAGATAATTTAATTCTCGTCGCGATGATTATTGTTTTGTCTTTTGCTAAACGATTAACGTGTGTGAGTTATTTAAATTTTTAAAAAGAGGAGGAAAGCGGTTTTTATATTTGATGAAAAAATGAGTGGTTATGATTGGTTCATTGGGTCTATGACAAATACTGAGTCTATATTGAACTTTTGGCATACAACGTAATAATGGTGCGACAAAATGTTAAATGTCATTTATAACTATACTATATCTTTTCAATGACTTGTTTCATTGTGAAATGCGAATCTTATTATTATAAGATTCAGTTTTACTAATTTAATAGGCAGTGTTTATGATTTGGCCCATTAAAAGCCATTTATGATTTGCCTGTATAGTTGCCCTCTAATCAATAGTTGTGGCAGTTATAATTGAGTCCTACAATTAAATTTTGAGTATAATGCAAAAGTCTTATGATTAATGTCTTAATGGTTAAAGTCACAGTCAAGAGGGCTGAGCAAATAGACCCGTTGGATACCGACCGACCGGAAACCGGACGCGACCGGACCGGGACCGACCGGACCGCGGTTCCGGTCTACGTCCGGGGTTTTGGACCAATTCGGTTCTTCGTCCGTCGGTCCGTCCGGGTCCCGCCCAAAAACCCGAAATTAAAGCATAATAGGACCTGTTACCGACGAGACCGGACCGGACCGAAGACCGAACCGGACCGGACCGACCCGGACCGGACCGTACCATTTCGGTCCGGTCTACGGTCCGGCTTTTTAGAGGGTTTCGGTCTCGGTCCGGTCCGGTCCTAGCCGGTCCGGTCCGGTTTTGGACCGTTGCTCACCCCTAATGTCAAGTCTTAAAAGGTTCAAGTCATACACAAAGTCATTGTAAAATCAAAATTATATATATTATACCAAAGGCAGACGCCCCGACCCGCCCAAAAACGGGTCACATTAATTTTTTTTGACCCGGCCCCACCCCCACATTAATTAAAGGTTTTTTTTTTTTGTTTTTTTTGTTTTTTTTTTTTAACAGTTACTTCTTTCTTTTTTTACCATTTTTTTCCTTTTTTTTCTGAATTTTTTTTAAAAATAAAACTTTTCTTTTTTTCCGTCGGAATACCCTCTAGCCTGTTGAATCATCGATCTGTATTTTTTATGAATAAAAACATTAAAGTTTCCTCAAACTCGGCGTTCCGCTAAGCGTAACCCGTTCTTTTTTTCCTCAAAAAATTCCTTTTTTTTCCTTGGAAATAACCCCTCCGCACTGTTGGAGTCATCGAGGTAAAATTTTTTTATGAATATTTTTTTTAACAGTTGTTTTTTTTTTTACCATTTTTTTTCCTTTTTTTTTTCTCAAAAATTTTTTAAAATAAAACTTTCCTTTTTTTCCTCGGAAATACCCTCTCGCGCTGTTTTAGTCATCAGGTCTGTTTTTTATGAATAAACATTAATTTATCCTCAAACCTCGCTCTGCGCTAATCGTCCCCGCAACGGCGCGCGGACGCCATATTTTTGTTTTTCTTTTTTTCCTTTTTTTTTCAAAAAATATCTAAAATAAAATTTTTCTTTTTTTTCCTCTATAAATATCCTCTATCACATGCATTAAAACGCGGCCTTTTCCTTTAGTGTTATAAAATGCACCGGGTGCATTTAATACGCCGGGTCAACCCTACCCGGTCCGATCGGTTTTTTTTTTTTTTAGAAAAAAAAAATGTTTTGTTTTTTAAATACTCTCTCGCACTTTTTGAGTCATCGGTCTGTTTTTTTTATGAATAACAATAGAACTAACCACGCGCTTCAGGTGCATTAAGTTGCATTAAATGCACCGGGTTTACCCGACCCGGTCCGAACATTTTTAAAAAAAAAAATTTAATTGTTTTTTTGCTTTCTTTTCCAAATATTCACGTGCATTTTTTCAGTATCGTATTAGTCATCGGCGACCCACCCATTTTAGTTCCTTTTTTAATATACAAATATAGCCCCGTCAAGATATTTACTGAAATACCCCCAATCCGCACGTATGTGTTAAACTACGAAAACTAACCCTCATTTAGAATTTTTTTTTATAAAATTAAACCCCTTTTCCCCACTAGCGGTCGACCGTTATTTTTTTTAGAATTGCACCAAAACAGACATGAAATCGGTCGTTACTTAACGACCGTGAATTTTGTTTTTTACAAAAATAGACCTTCTAAACACTTCCAATCCAAAAAACACCGGCCGCCAAACATCCCGCAGCGAAGCGCGGGTGAACCTAACTTGTTTATTACAATACTTAAATGTCCATCAATAATTTTCAGTTTTACTTTCATAATTTATTTCCCAGTTTCCAACTATAAATAAGATTTAAGTGTTCATCAATTGCTATGTATCTTTCAGAAACATCCGTCGTTAAGAATTCCACCATAACGTGTCTTTTCATTTGCAGTAAATTAATGTACATGTTCTTAACCTATGATCATTGGAATCTATAAATAACTCATCATCCCCACAACAAAACTCTCACCACCACCCAACAAGATCCATAACACAAAAGAAAGATCCATCACAGATCTTGAACAAATTCAAAAAAATAACAACATGCAAACCTAGATCTAGATTCAACATGAACCCTCACAATCACTCTTCCGACTCACATCTAATCTAAGCACAAAAACAAGATTCAAACTTTAAAAAAACAACAAAGATCTCGGTTAGGGTTTGATTCGTATCTCTTTTGAGCTTTTAAGATCTATAAAGATCTTCACTGAACGAAAAACCCATATCATCATAGATCATTTTTGAAAGCTAGCTTCATTTGATTTTCGAAAAAAATAAAGAAAGAACAAAACTTAATAAGAGTTTTCATCACCTTTCTTTCTTTCGGCTTAATCAAGGAAACAGGAAATTAAAAACGAAATCCACCTACCCGTGTCACCTACAAATCAATCCTTTCTTTGTGTTGGTGTTCGAGATTTAGAGAGCTTAAGAACAATTAAAGAGAGTGTGAATTTGAGTGACATCCAAACACTATTTACCGCCTTTTTGTTATTATTCAATACGCCATCATCACTTTCAAAAGTCAATACCAAACACCCCTTCAGTACACTAATTTGCACAAACTTCACCTTATAATTCTACTCCTACTTTCAAAATTCAGCTAAAATGTCACAACTTAATCACTTAACTGCACGAGCAAGACTTCATGTTTCCAACATTTCACAAATCTTCAATTCCATCATCTAAAAAATGCATAACTAACAACTTCAAAAACATCTCAACACTAATTACCACCTTGTTGTTATTATTTTATACCACATAGTCACTTTCAAACTCAATAACAAACACCCCTTTAGCCTTCTAAAAACTGCTTCAAAACTTTGAACACACCCATATCAAAATTTACTATATGTATCAAAATAAACAAAAATTATTCTATATCTTACTATTATGTATACTAAAATTCATCAATACCATTTCAATGTTCTTGATATTTTGCTTGTTAGTCCATCTTTAATCTCGCATGCCCGAACCTGCAAAAAAACGAATTCAATACTCAAAATTAAAGAAATATATAATTACATAAACCAAATTAAAAAAAACCTAAATCATATTAAAACCCTAAATGAGATTTACCACAACCCAATAGATGAAACAAACTTTCCCGAGACAGTTTAAAATTGTTCCCATCAACTGAATATTGTGTTAGGGTGTGTCTGTTTCAGGCGAGAGAGATAATCGAGATGATTGAGACGGAGAAGTAGAATGAAGGAAATGGAATTGCGAAAAATTTCGCAGTGCCCATTTGGCACTGACAATTTTTTTTTTTTTTCAAAATACCCATGTAAATCGGTATTTGGATACTCAAATGTTTTATTTAAAATAATTTATTTGGTTATTTGTGTAGTCTTTGATGAGCTTTACTTAATGAATAAAGATTTAATAAAAATAGTTTTAATATGCCTAAGATACGATGGTGCAAAATATGTCAGTTTTTCATTTTGTAAAATGTTTAAAATCACAAATTTTAAACCTATGAAAGAGATGAATAGTACTGAATAGTACCATTTTTTATTTGTAGATCGCGTGGCTATGAGGGTGATATACTTTTTTTTTGTTTTTTTAGGTCTTGTAGATGAATAGAGATGAATAGTACCGAATAGTACCAAATAGTATATTTCACTATATACTTTCACTGCACTAGTTTGTAACTTTCCCATTTGAATTCGATATAAATTAATAGTCTGTCTCTTGAATTAGTTCAAAGAAACAGAAGGTGAAGTTGGTGTTGGTGTTTTCTTATAATTGAAGTTCTCTTAATTTAATGCAAACGAAACAGAAGTTCAAGTTGTTGATTGTTACCATTCGCTGGTTACTTAATTTATTATAAGATGGATATGACCGGTTACGAGGTATAATATTTTTATTTTGTATCATTTGAATATTTAATTATTTGATGTATATATGTGTAGTAATATATGGTTATTTATTTGTTTGTTCAAATAGGTACCTCATGTTCTTGTTACATGTAGAAGTAAGTTAAAGTTACTTAAAAGAATTAAAGAATTAATTAGTGGCACTTCTCGGGAAGAATTGTTTAGGCTATCCTGTTTTGGTTGGGTATTAGATCAACCTGATTTTGTAGAGAATTGTATATTAATACATTTTATGTTAGGTCGCCAAATTGATGATGAAAATGATGATGATGAAAATGTTCCTTTGAATTACTCTATAAATAATGAATTAAGTATACAATTTGGTAGAGATGAATTCTGCCTAATAACTGGTTTAAGGTTTGGAGTAGAAAATTGGGAGGAGTATGACACCCAAGCTAATCTTCCTTTTAGACGACGTGTGTTTCCGTCACATTTAGATGGGCAACCTATTACGGGTATCGACATAGAAAATGCGATTGTTGGGCCTACATTTGCTGAATTATACGACAACGATGTTGTTGGCCTTTGTTGTCTAGGCATCTTGCAACTTGTTTTATTAGGTGCGGAGAATAAACGTAATGTCCCGGAGTGGTTGTTAAGAATAGCAAATGATAGAGTCGCTTGGAACGAATATCCTTGGGGTTCATATGTGTGGCCAACATTGTACTCCCAACTTAGGAACGCAACCGTTAGACGTTGGGGGCCCTTGTATGTCGATCAGCCTACAAATGAAGATGATTGGACAACATATTCAATCTTTGGATATACTTGGGCGTTCAAGGTATGTCAAAAATAAGTTTATAATTTTTTATTCGGCATTTAAGTTATATGTATAATGTAAAATAATTAAAACAATGTATTTTTTTAGACTTGGATTTTGGAGTCTTTCCGAGTGAATGCGACCCGGTATTATGAACGTTTAAATCAGTATCCTAGAGTTGCTGCTTGGAGGAAGAGAAAGGGAAGGTTTACGGTAGAGAAGGTTTTGCCTTTATTTGAAGTAAGTTTTATTTTTTTAATAGTTTATTAAGTTGATTATGTTATTTATTTAATAATTAATATATTTTATTTAAAGGGAAATATACCTATTGCGAGATTGACACCAGACGATATTGAGGCTCGATCGGACTGGTGGATTTCTAGTAAGGCATACTTCGACGGATTTATTGATCAAGTTGAACGAGTACCTTTTGATGTTAGCCGTCAAAACATGGAAGAAATTCCATCCGGTATTTATCGACAGTTTGTTGAACAAAAAATTGAACTTGAAAGAAATAAAAAAGCTGTTGATGACATTAAGGAAGAAATGCAAAAATTTAGGGAAAAGATGAATGCTCGGTCGGTGCGACAAGAGAATATAGTACCGATTATTGTTGGACCACATTATGGGTTAAGCGATTTTAGTGAATTTCGAAGCATGCCGGTATGACTTTTGTACATTTAATATAAGGTATTGTAATTAAAGAATATAATTTTGTATTTATGGGTGTTCACAGGCTGGTCCGTCTTCATTCATGAATATGGGTACGCCACCAAATATCCAAACCCCAATGTGGTCCCAACCTGGTTCATATGATAGGCAAAGACAGATGCCGGAGCAGTCTGCCAGTCACTATTGGCAACCCTCGTCGCATCCTGGTTCTTATGCTTCGTTTGGTCAAGGTCAAGTGCCATCTCATATGGGTAGGCCAGATATGCAATTCACTATTGACACGCAACATGATGTTGATGGCATAGTTGACGAGGTAATCCTATTTTTATATATGAATATAATTATATAGTAATATCAATCATGAATTAATAAATTCTTATTAATTTTTGTTTTTTAGAATATTCCGAATAGAGGGAAAAGGCAACAAGTTCCTAGCAAGTATCTAGTAAGTCCATTCACGGTACAAGCTCCTACTACAACGGTACCAAAGCAGCGTGTTTCTAAAAGTAAAAATAAAGGGAAAAAGGCTAATTTATTGCCTGTTAATCTTGTGGGTGCTTTTGAGGGTTACAATGAAGAAGAGAATAATGTTACGTTTTTGGGTTCCCAATTTACTAGTAATATCTTATTCTATGACAACGTGGACCCTACAAAGGTAATTGCTAATATTGTATATAAATGAACAAATAAAATTATGTAAGTATGTGTATTAATATTGGTTATTAACTTGGTTGATTAGGTGCGGAGAGGAGATTATGAAACTATAATGAACTTTCTAAATTACCCATATCCGATATACTTGGATTGTTATATGAGAGGTTATATAGTACCAGTTTCGTTTTGGCAAGAATTGGTCCCTCATTTGTGTAGGCCTAACATGCAAAGTCTTTCATATGGCAACCCAAATGGTTGGTTGGGTGGAGAAGTAAGTTTATTTATACATGTTTAATAAAGCGAAATGAGTAACTATTTTAAATCCCTTTAGCCAAAAACTTTTATTTATTTTGTTACAATGTTTTGAATTAGCACATGAACTCGTGGATGGAGTTTCTGATAAGGAGTAGGCCTTTAAATGCCAACTGGACAGTGGCCTATACTAGTACAATAAGTGTACATCCAGAGAACAACCAATTTATCATTATGAATGACCCTCACGTCATTGGAACATTGGATGGTTCCACGCGTCCGTATCCATCCTGGAATGATGTTGATTGGATAATTATCTGTTTAGTTATTCGTTATAAAACTTTTAATACAACTTATGCATGAATTGTATTTAATTAGTTATTTTTATCTTTGTAGGTGTTTTTGCCAATACATGTTGCTGGAAATCATTGGGCCACGGGTGTTATACATTTAGCGAATTCTCATTTTTACGTGTTTGACTCCATGGTTACTGAGGAAAACAAGGATGTGATATCGCAACTAATTAAATGCTAGACCCTGACAATCTCTTGATCAACCCTTTAAAATAAAAATATAAATATAAAAAATATACTTATAAATATATAAATAAGAGGGTAAGAATCAAAAAATCTCATTTGTAGTAATCCGGGAGTATGATTCCCGGGTCGTTAGTCATCACATGTTGGTTAATCTATTGTTTGTGTGTCCACATAAAACCAGTAGTGCAAGGTAATACTGGACAATTTTTTGAAAATTTTTTTGAAAATGATATGTGTACACGTTTTTATTGGTGTAGTGTCAATTTGTGAGGGATACTAGTGAATTCGTGGTTATGATTAGTTTTGAATTTTGTATGTGTTGTATGTTGAAATCATAACGCTTTGAGTGAAATAATATTGTATATTACATTACAGAATAATAATATTGTCCAATTGTACAAACATGAACACACCTTAAAAACGTATCTATACATAATAATGGATAGGTTTATAAACTCAGGCATTCAAAGAACCGAATTTGAAAATACATTACAGAATTAATAACAATACTGATTTTGAAAATATATTATATAATAAAAAACATTACATATTAATGGTTAAACTAATGATAACCGTATTTTTCCTTTCAGGAAAAACCTCACCACATTTCTTTTTTTCTAATGTTAGGTAATGCTCTGATGGTTTGGAGTATAAACTGACGAAATTAGCAAGTATTGTATTGCAGACTCTTACGTTATAACCTTTCCATAAATACACATATCATAGGTCTTTTTGTAGTGTAGTGTTCCAGGTACTTACCTGATAGTCTTTCACTTAGGGTCACATTAAATCTACCAAGAGCATTCGACTAACAGATATTGGATATTGCAAACAACTTGTTCTAGTTTTCCCTTTTTAATGAAAGTTTTCGATGTCTCCCAAACATCCAGTAACAGTGCCATCCAAAATGCAATAACATAGTATAGGTTGGCGAAACCATGCCAACTGTAAAATCTGCATCCTTCACCCACATCCTTAATACAACTTTCTGCATATATTCTTGTGTCGACATTAAAGCCCCATCTGGATCAAGAATAAAGACATTTTCTTTAAGCAGCTTGGCTCGCTGAACAAGACCCGAAGGCGGGTATTATCCTTACTGGGTTTGAGGTTGAGTTAAGATGGTTTCACAACTATATGCTACTAGGTTCGGTTATTATGTTACTGGATTTGGGGTTTAGGGGATGGTTGAACATTGTTGGGCTTACTATAGGAATGCACAACGAGTATATGTTGCAGGTTTTAAGGGTGTTAACTGAAGATTGGATTCATCTATATTAGACTGAATTTTTCCCATGTTCATTTTCGTTTTTGAAATTGGTGGAAATCATTTGAGAGAGTTGAAATAAGAAGTTGTGACAAATTGAGTAAATGGTGAGGGCTATTTATAAGGGAAAATTTTGATGCTTGTATAGGGAGAATAAGTTTTCTAGGTTAAAAAAATATTTTTTAACTACATAACTTTGCGCGATCTACATTTTTTAACTTTTAATTAAAAGCGTCAGTATAGGACAAACTCTTCGGACATTAAAGTATATCAACGCTATAACTTTGCGTGCGGATCTACATTTTTTAACTTTAAATTAAAGCGTCGATTAGGAAAAACTCTTTGACATTAAGTTATCACGCATAACTTTTGCTTGCTGATCTTCATTTTTTAACTTTTTAATTAAAAGCGTCGATAGGACAAACTCTCTGAAACATTAATGTATTTCACGCCTACTTTGCGCGCCAAAAACTCTTTTATACTATAAAAGCAGATACTATCACAACCACAAACATATCACACACTCTTACCATCAGAACCACAAAAAGATGGTGAATATGGTGCCACATGAAGCTTTTGCGTGTAGTTGTGCAGAAGGAGATGTAGTTCTCCGACAGTCGTATAAACCTGAGAGTTACGGTAAACTATACTATGCATGTCCAAAATCAAAGGTGAACAATCACATGTTTTTTATTTGCAGAATATATTAATATTCTGGTTAGTTGTTAAAAGAATTGATTTCTTTACTATTTAACAGCCTCCGAAACATTTTGGATGTGGATTTTTTTATGGAAAGAGACCCGACTTCGTCAATTGATGAGTTCTCCTGGAGCTCCATCTGCAGGACCTTCAACACCTCCAAGCTATTCTTCAGGACCTTCAACACCTCCAAGCTATTCTTCAGGACCTTTAACACCTCCAAACTATTATCCAGGATCTTCAAGAAATGCAGAGTGCTCAAACTGCAAGCACTTGCGTGGAAAGATAAGTGTACTCAAGGCAACAATGGAAATGCATATGCATCCGGAACAACACACAGTTAATTCGGCTGCACTATTTCATGAAGTTCTTAATGAAATGGAAAAACTTGATTTGGAGTAGTTTGTCATTTGCAATGTGCAATGTATTTCGTATGATTTTTATTGTATGTGAAGACTTTGTTTAAACTTTTATGATATGAATGTGTTTATGTATAACGATATCACCTCGACATGCCAATGGTACAAACATGAACACACCTTAAAAACGTATCTATACATAATAATGTTAAGGTTTAACACAGGTACTTCCAAGAACTGAATTTGAAAATTACATCACGGAATTTAATAACAATACTAAATTTGAAAATTACAATAATAATAAAAACATAACATAATAATGTTAAACTAATGAACCCGTATCCTTTCGAAAAACCTCAACCACAATTCTTTTTGTAATGTTAAGGTAATGCTCTGATGGTTTAGGAGTAAAAACTGAGACATTAGCAAGTATCATAGCAGCTCTTACAGTAATATCCTTTCCATAACTACCCACATCAAGGACTTTGTAGTGCATTGTTCCAGGTACTGTACCTGATAGATCTTTCAGGGTCACATTTAAATCTCCAAGAGCATTCGGATAACAAGACTTGACTATTGCTACAACTTGTTCAAGTTTTCCCTTTTTAAGAAAATTGTCGATGTCTCCCAAACATCCAGTTACAGTGCCACTAAATGCAATAACATAGTTAGTGGCGCTAACACATGCCCCACTGTTAAAATCAGCATCCTCATCCACATCCTCAACAACTTTCTGCATATATTCTTGTGTCGACATTAAAGCCCTATCCGGATTAAGAATAAATACATTTTCTTTAAGCAGCTTGGCTCGCTGAACAAGACCCACAGGACCGGGTATTATCCTAACTGGGTTTGAGGTTGAGGAACGCACAACGGGTGTTAACTGAAGATCGAAATCATCTATATCTAGACTGAATTCCCATGGTTCATTTTCGTTATTGAAATTGGAATCCATTTGAGAGAGTTGGAATAAGAAGTTGTGTGACAAATTGAGGAAGTGGTGAGGGCTATTTATAAGGGAAAATTTTGGAAAAATTCAGAGAGTTGGACAACACAAATGTTTTTTTTCTGTAACAGATAAGACAACTCAATGAAAATAGAATTGTGTGAATTGAGTAACAAAGTCGGATATATATAGAGGAACAATATAGAAAGAAAAAGTGTGTATTGGTATCTCCAGGCTACCCTATGGGATCATACAAAGAAATATTACATTACATATCTTAATGATGTTCACACTTGTTCCAAGACTCAAACATATCCTAACCATCGAAATGCAAACAAAAAAGTAATTGGTCACCTTCTTACTCCAAAATTACAAGATAGGTCACGGGTTTTAAGAGGGAAAGATATACAACAAGATATTCTATCAGAATATAAAATACATATTTCTTACCAACAAGCAATGAAAGGGAAGCACTACGGTATACAACAGGTGAGGGGTTCACCATACGAAGCATTTGAAATGCTCCCGTATTATTGTTATAACCTAGAAAAAAAAATCAAGGGACAGTAACACGTATCAAAACAGACGATAACGGAGTTTTCGAGATGTTATTCATTGCCATTGGTGCTTCGGTAAGTGTTGCTCACAAAATCTAAATAATATAATTCTATTACATCATAAAAGTATGTTTATAATCTTTTATTACAGATTCGTACGTTCCTCAATTATCTACGCCCGGTGCTTATGATCGATGCTGCGCATTTAAAGGGTCTATACAAGGGGACAAATCTCGTAGCTGTGGCCATGGATGGAAACAATCAGATTGTGCCAATTGCATTTGGTATCTGCAAAGGGGAAACAGGTCCATGTTGGTCATGGTGGATGTCCGTACTAAAAGAATGCATTGGTGATCATCCCAACTTGCTATTCATATCTGATAGGCATGCTGCTATAGCTTTGGCAGTAGAAAAAGAATTCCCTTTAGCATTTCATGCTGTATGTTGTCGTCATCTTATGATGAACTTAGGATTGAAAAACAAAAAAAGAAAAGGTTTATTTTGGAGCATATGCAAGGCGTATACACGAGAAGACTATGCAACAAACATGAACACACTACAAATTGTTCAGCCTGATGCACATGAAAAGCTTTGTAGAGCTGGTCCTCAAAGATGGTCACGAGCGCATTGCCCTCTAGTGCGTTACAATTATATGACATCAAATAGTGTGGAGTCTGTCAATGCTTGTAGTGTAATATATAGAAAAGAGCCCGTGTTAAAGTTAGCGGAGACGTACCGTGCGATGGTGCAAGAATGGTACTATAAACGTCGACAATTGGCAGGTATTATTCTACAAAAACATAATATACAACTATTTTTTCGTTGATAACAACTTCTATATTCATTCTTGTTTATCTACCATTGTAGCAAATATGACGTACGAAATAACAGATTGGGCAGCAAACAAAGTGGAAAAAAAAAGATGAAAAGTGCGACATGGGTTGTTAAAGGTGTTAACGCATATCAATACGAAGTTTCTGACGGTCAGTACATTCGTGAGGTCAACTTACAAACAGGCATTTGTGGATGTCGTAAATGGCAACTATCAGGGCTTCCGTGTGGTCACGTAATAGCTATAACACGTTTTTTGGGTTTGACGGATTGTGTGAATTATGTGGCAGATTGGTTTAAAAAACCAAAATATCAAGCCACTTATTCTGACTCAATTCATTCCCTTGGAAATATGCAACAATGGGAATTTCCAGAGAATATTCAAAAAGCTATTCCTCCTCGCATGGACAACCCACAACCTGGACGTCCTAAAAATACAAATCGTATAAAATCTCAAGGAGAGGAGCCAAGAATAATACGTTGTACCAGATGCACACAAACGGGACACAGACGTGATCAATGCGGTCAACCCTTTGTCGTTCAACCCCGCCTGTCAACATATGTACACACAATGATCAACAATTTACACAAAACAACCAACCTTTTTCAACAACCCTATTCAACAGTTTACAACACTTTCAATAATATTTAACCATTATCACATCACAAACAATAGCTGACACCACTTACCCATCACAACCTTAATGTCAAACACCTATAACCATCGCAACCTTACGACCAACATTTTGCAAACCACCTCTAATCCATAAACTGAATTACACAGGAATCATCGCTAATGTGTTGAACTGATCATTCTCTCAGCCAGCCATATTATGTATGCGCAACATCTAGATGGTTTAATACCCCGAATGGTTCACATAGTTGTTTAATCGTAGTTTGGGTTTTCAGAAAAAATTCTATGTTATTATGCTTTCTGTTGTGTGTTGTAAAAATTTTATGGTGTTCATTTTAATGATGTAATATATTTGTATTTCAATTAAACTATTTATGTACCTACAATAAACACTGCATTACTAATTAAACATTGTATCTATAAATATTATAAACAACACAATTAAAGAGGTAATGACAATAATATCTAATGCAATTTATACAAATTGAACAGTAACTACAAACATGTTTATGACAAACCAACGACTAGACATGTCAAAGACACCAGTATTGTACGCGATTTATCATTGACTTGACAAGTCTCTGACACTAAGTGGATCACGTAGCATTGTACATGATTTATCATATACATATGACAAACCAATGTTATATTGGAAAAAACAATCACTACAAATACATACTTGACTTGACAAGTCACTGCCACTAGATGCATCACTTAGCATTAAACGTCATTTATTGTCATCATTTAAAAACAATGAACACTATATAAACCACATACATTGTGGTTCAACTTTAACAACAACATTAAACTAATTCATTAATTCGATTTATTTTCAAACAATGACATTTAAGGTCCTACTACACCATTATGGAAGATTCACTAGTCCACCTCATAGAGAATTTGTTGATAAGATGATTGCTACCATAGATCTGGTAGATATCGACACATTCTCAACAAATCAAGTTAAATTAATTTTAACCAACTATGTGAGTTACGATAAAAACTCCACAACGTTTCTTTATATGAAGAAACCTAATTGTAGTCTTGATTCAGGTCTTGTACCATTCGAAGATGCTATACAAGAGCGGGACATGATGCTCATGTATGCTCATCATATACGCCTACATGTGTACGTGTCTCGGGTGGAGCTATCCCGACTCGTCGTTGCAGACCTGATCCGTGATGAGACAAACAAAAGGGAGAATCAAGGAAAACCCTCTTGTGCAAAAAAGTTATTTGACTAGTTACTAAGAAACAATTTTTAATAATTGTTTGTAGCATGTAATGTCCTTGTTCTAGTGTGTAACAATAAAATAATTGATATATTTAAAAAACAATATGATGGGTACAACTTTGCCATTCACAACTCCATATTTTCAACAAATTCATTTCAATTAACATTTCTTACATTCCAAAGATGTCGACTTCATCAAATACTACTTTCGAGTTCGATGTAAACCACAACGAAGAATTTAAACTTAACCCCCTAACCTACCAACATGGTTCATTACGGAATATTTACGTTCCACAAATGGGTTTTGAAGATATGGTTAGCTATCTAAAATGGAAAATACCAAGACAATTCAATACTCTTTAATACATGTTGCCACCAAACTACGCATTATTAGGTATGAAACAAATTAAGAATGATTATCATACTAATGTTATGTATGACATTGCAAAAGTTGTTGGGAAGCTACAGATTTTTGTTGCTCATACTCCCATAGATTTAAGCACTGTGTTGATTCCAAATGATGGTTCTTTCGAACAATCATTAACAGGTGTCATTTCTGTAGAAACTAAAATAAAACTAGAAGAATCACTAAAATATCTACATCAAATGCAGAAAAGAAAGAATAAAAAGTTCGATTACTATGGCTTATGGGGTGAACTAGGTTTTATTAACAAAACAAAACCTCAT
>BQNB010008039.1:0-37500 GCA_026074375.1 Tanacetum coccineum
GTCCCCGATCTTTCTAATGTATTAATATATCATTATATGTATAGCCGTACAATATTTACTTGTGTATACATATTTCTATGGGCATTGACATGTAATATGCATGCATGTGTTACATTTAAATGAGTAAATACTTAAAAAGTATAAACAATTAAACACTACTCATTATATACTACTTAACTAATGTTTGTCTGATACTCGCATACAATTCATGTTATTCTTATAGTATACATGTTGTCTTAATATTTACGATTCTCTAAACTTACATCAACATTGTAACTAATTTAAACACGAGTGGTGTACGTTTCTTGAGACACTTTATGTCATATTCTTTCTAATTTCGATGAGCTTGTGCATTTTTTTATGTTTTCTAGGTAAGGATGAAAAATCCCTCAATCTTTACGGGGATCCCTGATCCATGTTGGGGATGGGGACGTAAGATAATTTCCCGATGAGGATAGGGGCGGGGATGAGGATGAATATTAGAAATGTGGACAAGGATGAGAAATATGATCCCCGAAATTCCTCAACCTCATTGCCATCCCTACCTGTCATTCTAGAGCTTCTTTAAAATGAATAACATGTATCACAGATGATACCAATTCGTTGAAGTAAATATTTTCTATTAGGTCAAATATGAGGAGTCCTTCGACACATGTATGTAAGAAAGAAGCGTGTTAGCCTCGTCTTGGGTTTGACCTCAAGACCAAGCTCTGGCGTGAAAGTGAGTGTGGGTATGAGCCAGAAGGCAAAGTTATAAATAGGAGATAGAATGCAATAAATGTTACTTAAATCCGAGTAGGTTTGGTCGTATATATAATGCCCGAAATACTATGCGGATCTATTGTTCGAGTATTGTTTCTGACACGCAGGGGATGGCGAGCCGAACTACTCGTAGGCTAAGTGTCAATCAATGTGACTCCATAGGGACAACATCCCGTGAAATCTAAGAACGGCGATGTACTTTAAGTCCTTAGTGTTGACGGTGAGGTTGAAGGGTCTTCTGGGTAAAAGAGTGATTCTTGTTGTCTGGACTTAGTGAAGACTAATCAAATAACATACTAGATGTGAGGGTAAAGAGAGAGTGGGTTGGATGAACACTTAGAGAGAGAAAGTAAACATATATTAATGTGTGTAAAAATGAACAACCAACCACCTCTCCAGGGCATGGAGAGGTGTTTATATACTTACAATGGATGGTGGGCTTGGGCTTGCATGGGTTTATCCATGGGCCTTTAGCTAACTAACTATGTAAGTTTCTAAAAATTACTTAACGAGCTAACGACATTTATCTATGGAAGTGACCGATACTTTCCTAGGAATTTTGTATTCTTAACAATCTCCCCCTAAGGGAGGTCGCTCCATTTTTACACAAACTTAAACTTAGCATACTATGCTTTAACTTTAGTCTTGAGTTCGTTTAACTTTAATCATTAATCTTGTGGTTTGATGTAGTGATCATAGACTTTAGGTCTTGAGCTTGTTCCTTGGCTTGTATTGAATGTGATCTTGAACACCTTGAAATCATCAACCAAGCATAATCTCGTTTCGCCATCTTGTAAATTTTGCCACCATGTGATCTTGTAACTTCTGGACTGACATGCTCATACCTTTCTGGATTTGTTGACTTGAAAAGCTTTAATGTTAGATCTTTCTTGAGATTCTTTAACTTTAACACTTCGTCACTTCGAGATAGACGTTCAGTATCAGAGTGGCGGAAAATTCTATGAAATTCTTTGACTATAATACTTTGTCACTTCAAGAAAGATGTTTGGTATCAGAGTAGCGGAAGTTTTGAAACATGTACTTGAGCTTTCATGATGTCTTTATGTTTTTCGGTCGGGTATGAGCATGTGGCTAAGAATCTTATGATTCATCAGGTACCTTCACCTCCATCTTTAAGTATCCTGCATTAAAACAGTTAGCAATAAAGCAGGGGGACGAATATGGCTTTGTCATTCGCCCGTGTTTGGTTGGAGTAACCTTTGAATCCGTGAGGATCAACCTGTGATCAGGTAGATTCAATTTAAGAAGAATCTTCTTGACAGGATTTCCATCTTCATTATGAATGATATCACTCGGATGTTCTGGCAAAATCACAAGGATAATGCGTAGAACTCTTAATATGCATCTTGTTATTCACATTGTGTGATTTAGCAAGCTTAATTTAACAACTGTCCTAATGAGATTTTTGGATGATCTCTTTTGGCTCTAGACTCAATAGTGCACTTTGGTTTTAGTGTTCGAATGCTGGAACTGACTGCCACCTTTTCAATATCAACTAACTCGGAGAGAGAAAGTTGATAGAAATGCGTGTAATCTCTGTGAGAAATGAAACAATAGTCTTTTGAAAGACCTTGAGGGGCTAAGGAGGGTTGTGCATTGCATCACTGGATCCATGATGTCAGTCTTCAATGTCAGCAATCATCTTTTTGATTCTTGACAGCAGATGTATTGACTCGGTTTCTGCCTAAGTGTAAGGAGGGCTTCTTTCTTTTCACTCTTTATCTTAACTTTTATTTTTAATTCTTCAACTCCTTCAGCGCTTATCGAGACTTCATAACTAGTACCTTGTTGGGTTTGTTCCAGACTAGCTCCATCTCAGTCGACACTTTTCCCGATTCTCACTTTTTCTCCTTTTGTACCATACTTAAGGACTTCTACACTATCTAGTGGATATCCCTAGGAAGATCCCTCATGTTATGGCTGGATCATGGGATTTGAATAGCTATACCTAACCACCTTATAACTCCATAAATTTAAGTACATGGTCGGTCTTTCGGGTATTCCAACACAATCGAAGCCAAAATCATTGAAAAGTTCAATCAAAGTGTTTAATATAAATATCAAAAGATTTACACTTTGAGAGTTTTTCATCATCACTAAAAGCTCCCCCTTAACATGTGCATCGTAATCGTAGTACATGCTAAGTGTAGAGTGCATTGAGTCCATTTTATCTGATCATATTTCAATACAAATTAGATTCAGTTTAATCACATTTTCTCCCCTTATCCAAAATGTCAATCCCTTGATATTTTGGATATTAATTTGATTAAACGTTCAGGGACAATATGTTACACAATCTCTAACAAGAACATTTTAATGCTCCCCCTCAATATTTGAGGGTATATAAGACAGTGTTGAGTACAATAATTTGAAATTTTTTGAATTTTCTAAGATATTCTTGAAAATTTTATACTTGAGCACTTCTTAATTTCACCATAATGTCTACAGTACATATATACAAATTTCACAAGTTATTTATTACGTACAAGGTTTGACCTGTTATGATGAGGACATCATATGATGAATCATATGGTCTTTTGCAGCAGTCGAAAGTCACCCCCGTACGGTCTCCTACTAACAAATTTCTCCAAGCTCCACATAATCCTCCTGGTCTTTAGCTGTTTATCAATTGCCTGGATCATAGCTCCTGCTTTATCTCTATCACTTTGTCTCCAGATAGTCTGAGGTAGATACTTTATCTGAATTCCCTTTAGACGATAATCAAAAGCAGTCTGAACATCATTGAGTGTACCGTCACTAAACTTGTGTAGTTCATCAATACGCATGAATCTATTCTTCTTGTCTTTGTTCTGGTAAATGAATCCTCTGGGATTGGAGTATGTTGAATAAGCTTCCCTTCGTTTAAGATCTGATCTGTATGTATCCGGCTTTGTGAGGTTGAGCTTCTTTTGGTAACTTTCGACACCGAATTGAAGATCTTCCACATGCCTTTGAATGACAATGCTTCTTGTAAACATTCGCAAGGAGACATTAAAAGCAATACGTTCTTCAACAGTGAGATTTGTCAACTTGCCTTGAACAAGAAGAAGTAGCATGTCTTCGATGTATTGAATGCGAAGCCTGTTGAAATCGTCTTCCTTAAATTTGTATAGCTTGTCATCATCCCTATGAACAGTGATCCAATCAAGATGCTTATAGTTATGCCAGTCGACTATTTCAAGCTTTGTGACAGCAATGATTCTGCGTTTAGAGTAGACATCTCGAGCAGATTCCCTGTTAGTAGCAAATCCATATAATTGTTGTCGTTTTCGCCCCCAATGTGAGATTCCCCAGAGTGCATGTTTGTCATATCTAACCGGCACTTGACTCCACATTCTGTTAGGGACCAAATCTTCAATCCATTTGATGTGCCAATAATCTACAGCCTTGGTCTTCATTACTGAAGTTGCATATTTTCGGCTTGAGATACCACCGCTTAGATATCGAGCCATGGTCTTCAATCCATTTGATGTGCCCGTAATCTGCAGCCTTGTGCCCTTAATCTGCAGATCATGTGGATATTGCTGACTTTCAGGGTTGTTCCAGTCAAATTGTTTAGTGGTTTCCTTGTAGACTTCTTCAAAGAGGTATTCGAGCTCCACCAGACTCTTGCACTAATGATCCTTTTCATCCATAAACTCAAATGTTGGGTCCGGTTAATAGTTCTGGGGTTAAAGTATCAACCTTAAGTCGGTTCATCACGAATGCTAAGAAGTCAATAGGTGTCCATCAGCTCATTAAACGATTCTCTCGGATCTTACAACTTAATCATTTCATCCGAAATGTTTAAGCATTTTTAATTCGCGAAATGTAAATTAAAATGTCACTCATTGTTCATGTCTAAGTCGTTTCATAAAAACCTTTGTCACGCCTCTATTATTATATAGATGGTTAATATCTTCCATCCATATTTCCGCTACCACCTTTAAGACAACATCGTACCTTGTCGTGTGATTGTTCCATAAACATTTGCAATACTCAAGAAGAGCTACATAACTTCGCGGATGAAGTTCATTGTATGCTAACCATCATCCGTCATAACATTGTCAAGCTCATCGCTTCTGTCGTTATTTCTCTTGACCTATTCTTTTTATTCCACAATTTATGTCCGGATGAGCACGAATTAGAAAGGAAGGGAAAACACACATCTTCACATATATCCTTTAACCAAACACTCTCAAGAACTCACATAGGTAATTCTTATTCACTAGAAACCACAAGATACACTTCTACCATACACTCAAACCTCATAACTATTATTCACTCTTGTTAGTGATCACTAGTTCTAGTACATCCTCAAATCACCAAAGTGAAATAAAAAACCGAGTCATCCTTACTACTATTGACCTCGAGTCATCCACCTAGTCATCTTCACAAGAAGATTCACCATGTAACCATTCCCCACAAGTGAATTTCATAATGAAATGTGTCTCATCTTCATATCCCAACACTCATAAGCATGCGTGCCTATGTTGTCAAAAGTCAAGTGAATTTCATAATAAAATGCGTCTCATCCAATCATTTCCACTATTTAACAAGTGAAGAACACAAAGAAGATATTCAATCTTCAAAGTGTTGTTGAGTCATCACAATATCGTGTCTTTCATTTGTTCATTTTCGTTTTTGGCAAGTGAAGAACACAAAGATGATAAACCAACCTCAAGAGATATTGAGTCACACAATGTTCCACATTTTCCACATTTCGCCTAGTTCATCAACATTAACAACCATCTACTAACATTCTCACCAATGACATCTCCTCATCACAATCATCATCATCACAATCATCCTCACCAATGACATCCTCTAACAAACCCACATCCAAACCATCAAAGGTAGCCAAAATGAGTGTGAAACCCATTTGGAGGAAGAAACTAAACCCTTGTAACACTTCCAATGAGCTCAATGTAAATTCATCTACACCAATGCCAAAACCACTCACTTCTCATCATGAACCATCTCAAGAAAACAATCACCCCAATCAAGAATTACCAAATCCTTACATTAAGGACACTCCCACATCACCACAAGTTGCCTCACATCCTCCATTTCCCATCTCACCCATCAATTCACATGTTACTCACACTCAATCTCCACCTCAAAGTGACAACCAAACTCAACACACACCACCTCCATCTCCAAGTAGAGAAATCATAGTTGGATGACATAAATCACTACATGACTCTATCAAACCTCTTATGCCATGCATCTCCCAACAAACAAAATCAAACATTCCTCTCATGCATCTAACTCTCCAAACCTAGCCAACACCTAACAAACTATATTATACACTTCCCTTTGTATTCACGCTCATCCTTCTTCATTTATGTTTCCTTAATAAATCATCCTTATCATCAACATTTAGTTCGACCTAAAGTCTTACGATAATGTTTATCCTTAAACACCCCAAACATGAAAAGCATACATAATGCTTAACAAAGAAACCTTGAGGATTTAGGAATCTCTCAATACACCCATTAGTCTATTTAAATCCACATCATTATCTTGGTTAGATGATGATACCATAAGGAACGTGTTGATCGAGTCTTAGCCCTTAAGTATGTGTCGGTCGAATCTTATCATTGGTTTTTTTTTTGGTGTTGTGTTTTATTTTGTGGTATTTTATGTTTTTTCTTTTGTTCCTAAACATTGTCCATGTCATAACATCATCATTTTTATTATTATTTAGGTTGTTGTCTTTAGTGCCACACTTTAGAGTGCATATACTCTAAAACATACATGATTTGTTCCCCACCTAAGTGTCTTGCATATATATCTATCATCATAAATTATATAAATATGAATACTATATATATGCAATTTTTCAACTAACTATTGTTTTGTTAGCACTTTTCTGTTACTGATTTCTTGGTGCCCCAATTAGGGGGAGCATACCCCCACCCCAAAGTGGGGGGAAAAAAGCATTTGCAATGTTTCCAAGCCATTACCTTTGCAACCGTTTAAGACATCTACACATTTTTTGATATGTGTTTTTCATCCCTATATATATTTTTTGTTGCACGAAACTAACCATTGATGTAGGTTAAGGGTTTGCAACTAATTTGATCCATGGATCCACTTGAGTCAATGTTCAAGGGATGTCATTGTTTAAAAGGGATTGATAAAATTAAGACTTCACTTAGGAGGATGCAAGCTCGCCTCTTTGATTGAAGAGTTGAAGTGTAGTTAAAGTCTCGTCTAGGAGTCCACCTTTTTGTTTCGACAAAATGGGGAGAAGAAGTGTAAACAAGTAACTTATACATTTTACTATAAGTTATAGTTTACATATTTTGTCATCATCAAAAAGGGAAAGATTGTTGGTAGAAATATTATATTACGATATTTAATCTATACATTCTCTTCATGTTTTGGTGATGACAAACATGTAACTTATAACACATAACGTAAAGTGCTTAAGTTACTCGTAATAACAAATCATCAATTCATACGTCAATATCTTTTGACGTCTCATGTTTTCTTCAACAACAAATTTAAGTTCGCACCCGACGTAAATCACTAAAAGTTTGAACAAACAAACTTTAATTTGTTGAATGATCAAAGGAATTTTTTATTTTTCCAAACCTTACATTTTTTTATAAAATGGGACAAACATTTAAAAAAAAACATATACAAAACATTTTTGTATTTATAAGAAATATTTTATTCAAAACAAACATTTTGAATTCAAATTTTCTACCAAAAACGGCTAGAAAGTTCCAGAAAAACCTTCCCTACAAAAAGACAAAAAAGAGAGCGTCTGTAAAATGGGCGCCCCCTTAATTAAATAAGGGGACCGGCCATAATTAAGGGGACCGCCCTTGTATAATTAAGGGGATCGCCCAAATAAAAAATTAATATTTTTCCTTATAAATAGTGGACAGTTTCCACAGATTTTCTCACCTCTTTGCACATAGTTTTTCTCAGATCTAAACTCTTCTTTCAAACCTTTTTCTTTGATCACTTAACTTGTAATAAGTTTGTTTAAATGTACCAATCATCCATCCATTCAAGTGCAAGAGAAGAACTCTCGCTATCATCAAGATGCGAAGTTATGTAGTTTATTAGAGCATTTCGTGGACAGTCTTACATCAAATGTTAGTAGATCGATTCTATGTTATTCCAAACTTTGTGTAATACGTTAGATCATGGAGGATCATAAGAAGGTATGTTAGATCATGATGATCTTGGTGATGTAAAGTTGTGAAGTGTAGGGAAGATGTGAAGTGTAGTGAAGTTGTGAAGTGTAGGGAAGTTGTGAAGTGAAGTTGTGAAGTTGTGAAGTGAAGAAGTTGTGTAGTTGTGAAGTTGTGTTGTGAAGTCGTGAAGAAGTTGTGAAGTCGTGATAGATTGGTTCTAGCTAAGATTAGAACTCGACATCTAGCTTAGTGTCAGAAATTGATATAAGCAACGTTGTGTACGGTTTTCTCCGCTTAAAGGGAGCTTGTTGACTAGTGAAGATAACTCTTGAGTTTGGTGCTCGGGAGTGGAGTAGGGAAAAGAGGTGCTTCGTGACCGAACCACTATAAATCATCGTGTCCGGTTTGCATTTCCTTTTACTTATCTCTTTACATTTATACTTGCATTTACCGCTCTTGGTGGTGGGGGGGGGGGGGGGGGGGGGGGGGGTGTTTTTTTGTTTGGGGGGGGGGTGTGTGGGGGTGTGTAAACGTCAAATATTGCAATAGTGTTGTTGAGTTGCTTAATATGTTTTGATTGTGTTTGAGACATGGATTAGATGAGAAACATTGTAAGTGAATCAGTATGATCGGTATAGAATTTATATAAACACTCTTCATATTATATCACGCTTGATCGGTGATTTGATACGAAACATTTTTAAGATTTTAAAAGGAAAACATATTCACCCCCTACGATTTCCACAGGCACTATTCCCTTATTCTCACTTTACTCCTTTTTTCAATCATACCTAGGACTTCTACTCTATCTAATGGAGTGTTCCTGGGTAGATCCCTTCGGTTCTGGCTGGATCATGGAACGAATATACCTAACCTTAACCGCCTTATAACTCCTTGAGAAATAACAGTTGGTCGGTCTTTGGGGTATTGCCATGAAGATCCATAAAACCATTTGATAAAAAATCAATCAACGTGTCTGAGAAATCATTTAAGACACATTAAGTGTTTCTAGAGTTACCAAAAAGCTCCCCTTACACACATGCACCATATTATGAAAGAGTTTTGCACATGCGAGGTTTGGGAACGCACTTATAGATTGAAGACCGTATCCGTTATTAATCCGTATTGATCACATTTTAATCACTATTCTCCCCCTCAAAAATTGCATATGTGTTTACAATTTTTGACAATTAGTGAATTAAAAACAAGTTAATGTCCGGAATTCACATGAGCCTAACTAAGTTTTGGGAGAACAAGAGTGCATGCATAATGAATCATATTATTATACTCCCCCTCAATTATAGAATAGAGTGAAAACTTGGAGTGAGAGTTTGTTGAGCACACAATTTTAAAAGAATTTGAAATTTTCTTTTTGAAAATATCTTGAAAAAATTGTGCTCAACAGGAAAATATGTGAGATATATCTTATTTACCGTCATTTTCCTTAGTACTTCTCTTGATCATTCAAAACTTTAAATGTTTAGATGACTTTGCTCAAGACCGAGAAGATGTGAACTTCCTGTTGATTAGGAATAATGTCCATAAATGAACATTTTCCTTTCTTTAGAGTCCGAGTCCTAAGCTGACATTTACTTAGAAGTCGTAGAGAAAAAGTGAAAGGACATGTTTTGAAAGCATTTAGAACTCTCGCTCTAACTTCATTTATTCACCCGTGTTAATATTAATCAACATTTATAGGTGCGCAAATGTTATCGATTTACGAGAGACATGTCGAAGAAGATTATTTTTGGTATTTTTGAAAATTTTTTATTTTTTATTTTGTTTTTATAGGTTTTATATTTTTATATTTTGTTTTTCTGATAAAATATATACAAATCAAAATAAAGAGAAAGATCAAGAATATTTACAAGTCGAAGTTTCCATCAGCAAAGATAGTTGTTGCTAGAGTTGAAGTAGATGAAGTTGAATCTTGTTGTTGATGACGTTTATCGGATGCATCAGCAGTAGTAACAGCGGAAGACTTTGAAACAACTTGATTTTCTCTATTTGAATAATTCGTCAAACAAATAACCGAATAGATTTTCCAACTCTATCATCGACGTTACTACTATTATATCTACTGAAGTGAAAACAAGAAGATTTCTCTTCTTTTTAAGGTAAAGCGCACTGAAGCGTCCCTTTTATTTGAAGCTCGGGTTATGCACTGAAGTGTACATAAGCCATCGACTTAGGCTAACAAACATTGAATGTTTCAAAAGTAGCTCAAGACCAAAAAGATCTCTTTTTTCGTTGTTAAGGATAAACGCACTGACACATACATTTTCCTTTTATCTGAAGAACTGGTTGCAATATGACATTTGATTACAAGCCATAAACCTAGAGATTAGAGAACATCAATCGGATAGATAGAAGTATGCTGTTTCCTTAGTCTTGATAACCTGCCAAGAAGAGAAGTAGAAATCAGAAACCCTTTGCTTGAAGGTTCCGAGGGATTAGAAGTACTTGCATTGTCACACACAGATTTTTCAGACTTATTATCGGTGTTACTGGATGCAATTAATTTTCCACACATGGCAAAAATTCTTCCAGTTGGAATCCACCTAAGACAAGTTCTAGGTTTGCTAGGCCTAGATGAAGCAAGACTTCCTTTGGACCCCAACTCCTTTGATTTCTTGGCATTTGCCTTATGTTTCTTTTGATTTTCACGTATTGAGACATTGGCAGTTTGGTTATCAGCATGAGAATTCATGTTATTCACATAATTAAGCACACAAACATCATGATTAGCAGTAACTAAACATTGCTTACACATAACACAAATAATTTTAGATTTAGCATTTTGAATGGCAAGCGTAATGTTATTACATTCAGATGACATATGCTTTTGATTCTTAGGAATTTAGGAATTCCTATGATTTTCTTCTATTTTCTTGACATTGTTCGAGAGGCAACTATTCTTAGACTTGATGGAACCCTATCAGTATTAGAATTGCTCCTAAGATGTGGTCTTCTAGTCTTAGCAGTGTTGTTTACTCTGGTAGAAGATAAACCGTTTGAGTCAGAGTTAACTTGTTGCTTATGAATAACATTTAGTTGTGAAATAGTGATTGGTTTTATCCTAACGCTTGTTTTAACGGGTTTGTTAGGAACAACATTATCTACCCTAGAGCTCTTAGAAGGAGTAGACCTAAAGATTCTAGGGGAAATCACATTAACCGTTTGCACAACTTTTGATTCTCGTGTAGAAAGTGCCGAGTTTGAAGTGACTCGTTTGGACAAAGCATTCGTCTTATCAACTTTGGGGAGAACCGATGATTTTGGAAAAGGAGTGACAGAATAAAGTTTTGGTTTATAAGAAGAAGAAGAAGAAGGTGGTTTCCCCAAGATTGATTGCTTTGTAAACATAGTATTCATTCTCGTACCTTTTGGTTTAGAAACCTTATCAAATAACTGGGCTCTTAGCTTAGCATTTTCATAGATGGTGTTATACAATTATTTTTTCAAAGAGTCAATTATTGATTTGGTCTCAGCTTGTGTCACTTTGATAGAATCAAACAGGTTCTTGTATGTGGTCTTAAGATGTTCATTTACTTTTGCATAATCCTGAACTTGAAATTCTAGTGATACATTCTCATCTTTAAGTTTCTGAGACACCAGATCAAGGGTATTTGATGCACATTGAGTATCACTACTCTTACCCTTGAGATCTCCCAACTGAGCTTGCAACCGTTTAATCTTTTGTTGCATGTCATTATAAGCTTTATCATACGAAATCTTGTCATATTTGCATTCTTCACATTTTGTGTACCAGTTATTCCAAAGAACAGCGTATTCTTTTTCCTTTTTAATAATGCAATTTTCAAGTTTTTCTTTCGTATGATCAAGCTTAGTTTGGAGATCAGTATACTGCACTTCGTGAGTAAACATATTAAATATATCATGATCATAACAATTTTCATCTTTGGGTACCTCAATTGATCCATCTAAGTCATAGACGGGAGCATTGTCAGACTGAGTTCCTGATGTGGATGCTTGCTGCAAAGTATCCTCTGAAGTGCAGTTCACTTTTACTCTCTCAGTTTCTTTATAAGCATCTGCAGCAGCCATGAATTCACATTCCTCTTGAGTGCTTTGGATCCCTGCTTCTTCCTCTTGAGCAATCTGCAGCTGTTGCTGAAGATAAGCAGCATCCTGTTTTCTTGGCTTTACTGTGCAGTTGCTGGCATAATGACCCTCTCATTGACAGTTGTAACACCTTATCGGATTACCATTGATACCATTACCATTACCCTCAGCCGGTGCTGTAACAACATTTCCATTCCCATACTAATTTGTAATTTCCGAATCAATACTAAGCCCATTCATATTTTCAACATTCTGAATACTGGATTCTGAACTGCATTTTGCCCAACTTCATTCCCATCATTCTGCATAGCATTTTGTCTCACCTAATTTCTAACATTGTCATCAACCATTTGCATTTTGATGTCTTGGCTCGTGTTCATATCCGGTTGTACAATTTGATTATTGCGGGGAATTAATGAACTTATTTGGTTGTTGTTTGTTGGAATGGTGTTGATTTTGAATGCTTTAGCTATTAAAGCAAGTGCCTTGTTCATTGCAGTTATGGGATCTGAACTGTCTTCGAGATTCTGCATTGGTTGTGGCAAGTAGTTTGTGTTGAATGAAGGTTGTTGGACAAAGTTATTGTTGGGTTGTGGATGTTGTAGGTTGGTAATGAGTGATGATTGATCTAGGTGAAACGGTGTCAGAGTGTTTGCCATTAATGCCAAAGGATCATGTGTGTTTGCTAGTCGTTGTGCTCTAAAAGCATTGATGTCTTGTTGAGTCGACATTGCAAAAGTGATGTGAAATGATACACAAGGATCTTTAGTGGGTAAAGTGATTGTTGTTGTGGATTGAAACCAATTGACGTTCACGGGATTTTACAAATCTATGATTTAAACCGTAAAAACAATCGACTTTTATGGGATTTTACTAAATCAAGAAAAACCGTGAAACAATGATTAATTATGGTTGAAATTGAAGAATTTGAGCCTTTGTTGGCGAAAAATGAGCTTAAAACGATGACCGGTGCACAAACGTTGAACTTAAAATGAGTACTGGTTAATTAAAACTCAAATAAGGACAAACGGTGCAAATGAGTTTCAACTAGAAAGGTTGTTATTGAAACAAGGACTAGTGGTGAAATTATCTTTGAATTGCAGGGACTGCATGCGCACTTTTTGAATTAAGTTTAATTAATATCAAAATTTTCCCACCAAAGTGCACGTCTTCTTCATTTTAAATTTTGTAAAACTATAACGAGTATAAAACTTGTCTCGCGGAGTTATCCGGTTATCGTCGGTGAAAAGTAAATATACCACGTTGATCGAAAAAGGATTACGATCACAATGGTAGTCATTATAAGTCCCGTAGTTAACCGACACTCGAAACCGAAAAACCAAAAAATGCTTAAAACGTATATAATTTGTTCTTGTTTGATTGGTAGATCGGTTCCCTAATGATTATGAGTAGATCGGTTGCTTAATGAATTCATTAGATCGGTTCGTTTTTGAAAATCATCTAGTTCGGGTCTTCAAAACTGAGTACTAGATCGGTTCTTCAAATAATTGATTAGATCGGGTTGTAAGAGATGTGACAAGATCGGTTCCCCCTTAAAAATGACTAGATCGGTTCCGTTTGAAAAAGGACTCGGTGCTTGTAATGGAACTAGATCGGGTCTTAGAAACGGCAACTAGATCGGGTCAATGTAGCACAATGACTAGATCGGCACTAGTGGCAACTGACTAGATCGGCTCTTTGGCTTGTGACTAGATCGGTAGTGACAAAATCTCAAACAGTTGGCGCACGTCTTTCTTCTTGCAAGCGTTGAGTACCAACTAATGATAAGCATCCCATACACTATGAACCAAAATTATGAATAAGCATCGAAAATCAAGCTAGTTACCATGATAAGTAAGCCAGACCAGAAAATAAGCTAAACCCAATTAAATAAGACCACTTACGAACACTTAACCGCAATAAGTCGAAAATATCAGCTTTCAAAATAGCACTAGTGAAACCCTTGACGTGACACGATAAGCTCAAAAATAAGGTTTTAGAAGCCGTTTTCAAATTAACTATATGACTAAACAAAACGATAAGCAAGAAACATTTTGAATCAGAATGTAAGTAGAGTGAACGTTTTTACCCAAGTGTTAAGCCAATGGTATCCGAATCTTTTCAGCAAAAACAGTTTTAAGTATAAAAAAATTAAGTTGAAAAAGAAGACGTAGAAAAAATAAATAAACCGAATCCTTTAAATCTCAAATAAGCTAAAAACAATTACCACAACAAAAACACTAAATCCAACCTTCGCTCTTGATACCACATGTTACATGCTATCATTTCATCACTAAAACACAAAATAAGAAAAAGATTTTAGAGAGAGAAAAAACTAGAGTGAGAAGCAAAAGAGAGAAATGGTTACTTGTTAAGAATAGAAATGAGAAGCAACACTCTCTCCACACTTGGAAAGGGCTTTATATAGTTACAAGAGATAAAACCCTTCTTGGGTTGTTGGGCTTGACTTTGGGCCGGACCTATTACCAATGGACTTAAGCCCGACACCAAGGCCTAATTAGCTTAGATAAATTCTCGTAAACTAAGTTTTTCTTATACAAGGCTCGGGAATATTTAATGACCATCACTTTAATAAAAACACGGCTAACAGATTGTGATTTCAAATTCTAATTTGAAGTGTTGGGATAAGGATTAGTTGGCAAAGTGTGTGAGGGAAGCTGTAGTAAATGTGTGTGAGATTTGAATTCAAACCAAGAGGTGTTGTGAGAATAGGTGTATAGAGGAAGCTTTGAGAGTGTGTATGTGTGTGTAGTTTGAATTTAAGAGACAGAGTTATGTGAGTGTAGAAGTGAAGAAGAAGAATGAATAGGCAATGTGTGGTAGAGAATTTTAAGATGTGAAGGATATGAGCCTATGCTGAGAATGAAAGAGATAAGAAGTACACAAGTACAATGGTGTAAGGGAATATGAGTTGTCCCATGTAGGTATGTTTTGGGGAAGGTTTATATGGAGAAAGTTTTAGGCTTGTAGTTGTGAAGAAGGATTAAGTGATGAGGATGATAAGGGTGATAATCAAAGGATTGATTAGGTTGATAATCACATTACCATAAGAGAGAAAAGAGATGGGCAAATGTGATTATGAGGTGGTTTAGGAAAGGAAAGTTTAGAGTGTGTGGAAGGTATAATCATTTTTTGGGTAGAAGAGATTGAAAAATGATTAGGGAGCTTTTAGATGAGAAGTGAGGTGTAGGAGAAATGTGAGGAATACATGTGTGAGTTTGTAAATCATTTAAGTGTAGAGAGGTAAGAAAACTCAATGTAAAATTAACCTCTAAATACCACAAATTCAATTAGTCACCTAAATTTTAATCCATGATTATCAACAATAGATTTGATCACTAATCATCTTGATGCAAACAAGCTAAGTGCTTTGCATCATAAGTAAAGCATATCCCATAATGGGAAAGGATGCGTTTACGCAAAGTGATTAGGAACAACGTATATCCTGATTAAGGTCAAATATGTTGAAAGTATATTCATACTAGGTTTAGAAAGAAGTTTCGGACTTGACTAGAGGCGTTTCATAAAAGAATTGAGTTGGCGTTTTGTTGAAAAATAGGAGGATATGTTTTTGCTCCTTTCTAAATCTAAACCTCATTTGGAGTGTTCCCAAGTGCTTAAGTATCATGTACATACCTTTATTGAAGTTTCCACATGTGTCGGGTAAGAGGAAAGCCGATAAAACAAATCCTTAAAAGCGGATGCCGTGAGTGGCGTGCTGACCGCGTGATGACGCGTGACCAGCGCGCCAGATTTATAAATCCGGTTTTTTGGATTTTTAGCTATCGTTTGTTATTAAGTGTTGCGAACGTTTATTTGTCATCATTAAAACATAAAGGAGATCATAGTCAATGTTGCACCAACAATATAAAAAAGGTTGATAATATTGTGATGAAAACTATACAAGTAGTGATTAAAGAAGAATATCAGAATTTTTTGTGTGGTGGAGATGCAAAGAAGTTAGGGAATGTACACTAAAGAGTATGTCTATTTACACTACAGAAACATGTTATTTACACGATAATAAATGCATCACTCTAACCCATGTGTAATAAATGCATGCATGATATTACTTGCAAGATTTTGACTACTACTTTTATTAAAACATAAAACTGTTATGCATTAAAATAAAATACACATTCAGAAAATTAAATAATTTATACTAGTGGATTGAATGGACAATTCAATTATACATTTAGATAACATTTTTTATGACAATTTAATTATACATGTAGATAATACTTTTTATCTTGTCATGTTGACATATCAACTTTGTATCTTTGAAATGTATAATATTATCAAGTAACAAAATATGCACTTCAATTATAAGTGTATTTCAATAATATATTTTTTTCTTTACAATGAGCTATAAATATGTACTTATACTATATAATTTTTAAGCTGAAACATATATAAATAACAAAACAAAAACTTTATGAAGTAAAAATGGGTTAGTCGAAGTATTTTTAAGATTTTTTTATTAAGACGGAAATGAAGTCGGTAATGAAAGCGAGTATTTTCAACATGAAGAAAATGAAAGCAACTACTTCTCATGTAACAAATCAGAATTTGAAACAAACACAGTAAGTACATACACATTTTTAATACCTGGTATATTTTATAAGTTACTATTAAAAATTACAAAGCATTAAAAGTTGTTAAAAATTCGTCTTTAGGTGTTTAATTCTCATCAAGATTTAATAGACTGGGTGAAAGAAACATAACTTTCAATTGGTTATGTTATTGTGATTAAAAGATCCAAAGCTAGTTCAAATGTCTCTTTCATTACGATGTTGGTGGTAAATACGCTAGCAAAAAAGCCTCAACTAGAAGTACTGGAACAAAAAATGTGATTGTCCTTTTATTTTGGAAGGAAAATATTTATATGATGATTGTTGGACGTAAGTGTCATATGTGACACACATAATCATGAACCTGCATTATATCTAGAAGTTCACGCATATGTATGAAGATTGTCTGAAAGTGAGTCTCAGTTAGTGAATAATCTGATAGAAAAAAATGTGAAGCCACGAAACATCTTATCTACTTTGAAAAAACAAGATCCTTAAAATATGTCTACTTTAAAAACTATATACAATGCTTGCCAAAAATTTTGTCTAGGAAAAAAAGCTGGAAAACACCAATGCAAGAGCTCATGTCCTTTTTACATCAAAATGGCTATATTTGTTATACTATACCTCATAAATCATCAAACGAGCTAGAAGATTTAGTTTTTACGCATTCAACATCATTGAATATATGGCGTACATTTCCAGACATGTTGTTGACGGATGCGACATACAATACAGTCAGGTACCTGATGCCTCTTCTAGAGATAATTGGTGTAACTCCAACTAATCAGACCTTTTGTAAAGCATTTATGTTCATGCACAAGGAAAAAAATGCAAAACTACGATTGGGCAATAAAGTGTCTAAAATATGTAATTGACGAATATATGCTTCCATGTGTTATTGTAACAGATAAAGAGTTGGCTCTCGTGAAAGCATACGACACTTTATTTCCAAATGCTAAAGGGTTACTTTGTAGATGGCACATTAATAGAAAGGTTATGCGAAAATGCAAAAAAATGATAAAGCATAATAGAACATGGTATCTTTTAGTATAGCTTGGAATACACTAGTTAATTTTTACATGAGGAAGCATATCAACTCAATCTGGAACAACTTCAAGGAATTGTATTCGACTTTTCATGTATTATTTATATGTTATATAATCAAGTAGATGTTTTGTAGGTTTTTTTATTATCATGATATTAAAGCGACTTTCATTACATTTTTCAGGTGTTATGGTTTATTTGAATAAATATTGGTTAACACAATATAAGGAAATGTTTGTAGCCGCCTGGAATGATAAATTTCTTCATTTTAGCAATCATGCAACCACTATAGTGGAAATTAAACGTGCCAAAGTTAAAGTTATACTTGGATTCAACACAATCAGATTTGCTAACATCAATTTCATATATCATGAAGTTGTCAACTTGCGAGAGACAGTTATTCATTCAAGTCTTGGGCATAGCAAAATTGTCATTCGACATCGATACAACATACCACACTTTACAAATTTGAATAAGCACATTTCACTTCACACACTTAATATACTCTTCGAAGAGTATAAACGTTTTGTAGATGCTAAAGGTTATGAAATTTGTGAATGTCAATTACATACAAGTTATACGCTATCATGTTCTCATGAACAACTAGTTTATATGAATAAAGGTTATCCCGTACCACTTGAAGCGATTGATAGATTTAAGAGGAAGCTTAATTTATCACCTTTTAATACAGAGTTCAAAAAGCAATCGTGAGCTGGTAAGAAAAGTTTACTAAGAAAGATGAAAGAGATAGCAACGCCATCAGAAACTTCACTTAATGAGCCTACTACTCAGAAAGCTACTGGTGGTTGTATCTCCTTCAAAAGAGCCCATGTTGATCAACCTTCACAAAAGCAAGAACCAACAGGATATAATTTTTCATCCATGCCAATTTTTGTAGGAAAATATTATTTCATGAACCAAAAACCAAGAAGGCATGCATATATCAACCATTTTCCAATTATGTTTCATCCTTACATCGAAAAGGTTCGAGATGTAAGAGCTGATGGAAATTATAGATTTAGGGCGGTAGATGTCGGCCTCAAGCTTCATGAAAATGAACGGCCCACAGTTCGATATGATTTAATGGAAGAGTTACGCATCTACTATGACCAATATGTTGTCATGTTTAGCACTCAAGAATGTGATAATGTTAAAAAGCGCTTGGATTTCTTCGAAATAGATGTGCGCCATTCGAAAAATGGACGAGTATGCCGGAGATGGGTTTATTCATTGCTTCACGATACAATGTCATTTTCCACACTATAATCACTCTAAGTAGTATGACGTATGTGCCGCTTCGTTCGAGTCCGCCACCGTGGTACGATCATAAATTCATTACAATTACATTCGTTAATAACAATCATTATGTCAATTTGTTGTTGCAAGAAGGCTAATCGATGCCTACTATTGCATCTCAATGGTTTCGTTACAGGTACTTGGAGTGGATAAACTATTACAATCAACTACTTCGCTCAAATGGATCAAATCGTAATGTTGAAAATGTAGTAGTGGAATGATTTAAATTGTCATATGTATCTCTTAAATTATATTTGTATCGTTTATCTTCTATTGTTATATTTCTATTTAAAGTAATAAATGTGTTCTTAATATTCAATGAACTAAGTTATCGTTTTTTACATAATATTTTTTAGACAATTATTATAATATATAAAAAAAATCAAACAATAGTAAGGACGACATATATTATCCCTATGCAACAAAATTTAATAATCATCTACTATATAATGTTTGCTATACAAATGAATAAAGAATTTGGGTCGGGTTCGGGTTGCATGTTAGTGGGTCAGAAAACACAACCCAATCCTGACCCATTTAACCCGTATATATACTTGGGTTGGCGGGTTAAATAAGTTACACAGGTTATATAGGTTAAACGGGTTTCAGGATGACGCATTTAACCTGTTTTATATACAAAAGTTGGCACGTTACACGGGTTAAATAGGTGAAAGGGTTTGTGGTCAACCAAAACATATTAATTTTCGCATCGATTTTTGTTTAAGTTTTGTGTCGAGTCAAGAATTGCCACCCCTATCAACTATGGTATTTTGGATAGTTGTATTATCAATAATAAAATATAGTGTCAAACAAAAAAAGGGAAATACATAACGCTACAAAAAAGAAAACACTATCTACATGACTACCAGATACGTAGTATATCAAACAAAAAATAAGTAGTAAAAAAATATAATAAAGGAAAGAGCCACTTGACATGATCAAGAAAACTAATAGTTCTTGATTTGATGGCGTGCGTATAGCAACACCCTACACTAAAAACAACTTCACCATACTCCAATGGTTCTATGAGTATCCTATGATAGTTTGATTGCTAAATTTTTAACCAAACAACTGAAATAACTATGAAAGTCATTGTTTGATTACTAAACCCTGAAACAGTTATATCTCCCGTATGATTTAAGTTATTTTGATCCGTCAATCAGAACCCGCGAACTGGGCCGTCCCTGAATTTTAAAAAATTTTGATGGCCTTGGACAAAATCACATATTGAGGCTCTTCGAGAAGAAATGTTATATATAAAGTGTCACCGTATATAATGCAAATTAGTTATCTAAACGTTTAATATATGTCTCATTTAAGATATTTTCTCATCAAAATATATTTTTTCGAGAAAAATATATGTACATGATGACATCAAATAACGTCACTTTATTATATCATTTATCCCATCTATTTGCCACTTATATTAATTATTGCATAATTTGGTAGCTTATTGCTTAAAGTTTGTACAATGCGTAATTATGAGTGTTTTGAGAACACAAACTAAAGGCGCATAATTTGGAGATAAAACGAGGACATTAAAGAATGCTGATTTTCTGACTATATACGCCGTATCATCAAAAGAGATACGGGTATCAGCGCCAAGAAATTCACAATGAAACACGTTTGACTAATTCACAATACGGGTCTTAATCCCTTTTGTTTTCTTTGCCGTTCATTGAGATAACACTTCGAAGATACAGTAAAATACGTAATTTGGGAAGATATCACTGAATTGATTGAGAACGTAGTACGCACTCCAAGGAATCCAGCCTAATACGCCGTATCGACCTATCCAGATACGGCGTATCGAGTCTTTTTCTGACATTATAAATAGAAGACTCAAAAACGAGTTTTCGGTGTGCAATATCATATTCTATATACCATACTCATTAAAGACGAATTTTCAGAAGAGAAGATCAGCCACCAGGTTCAAGCATTTAATCACGAATCCATAGAAGGTCATCCGTGTAATTTTTACTCTCTTAATCGTTCCGATTTTCATCTGTTTGATTACGCTTGTATAATTTACTTAATGGTTGTGGGACTAATACCTCGGTATTAGCCATTTAATGAAAGTTTCAATGTTTTTGGTTTGTTTTAAATTCAATTTCTTAATTTTCATTAATTGTTAATTATGGTTTATCACCCGCATATTTGTTTATTGTGTTTAAATATGCGGACATATCATTCCATCTGGGTCTAGTGATACCTAAAAAAAAGTAATCTAGATGTCGGGATAGCTCTCCATATCGTGTTTTATATTACTGGACCAATAGGATCACAAAAAAACGTTTATGTCTTTGTCTTTGAATTATGAGTTTAGTTGACGGATATGGGACCCGTTTATGTTTTAGCAATCATGCTTTTAATTAACTGATAAAGATTTTAATAGTGGACTACCTGTGACAACCATGACTTGAGCAGGTTAGTCAAACCGTTAGTGTTGACTTATGTATCTGTTGCAATGTATGGGTTATGTGTTATTTGTGTTTTTTCGTTGTTTATATGTGTTTATGTTGGGATTATGTGAGATTTGATATTCAATCCATTGAGTGTGATCGTCTCATTAGGGATTGGATGGTGTTGGATTTTTGTGAGTTCATTTTGTTCACTTTTTAGTGACAAGAATAACTTTTGGTGATTGATATGTGTGAAAACACATATCCGTTTTATATCAAAATAGACCCTAAAAAGACAAAATTTGTATTCAAATGTTGATAATGCTTGTTTTGTCTTTCTTATTGTGTAGGTACGGATTAAGCAAAAATCACAAGAAAACGGTTAAAACCGGGCAAAACACGAACACGAGAACGGAAGAGCACACAAAAGAGCCAGGAAGTTTTCTACAAAAGGTTAAAAAAAATCATCCCTCTGGTCATCACTTGGTTCAAACACCTTAGTCAACTCACAAGGAAAACAAAACCCATCTAATTTCCAATCAGCCCTCAGATATCCTAATTACAAAAAATAACCCTTAGAGCCTTAACGGTGTTAACTTATATTAATAGAAGTTAACACACGTTAACTTTTTATATAACAAATCCAAATCCAATACCCTGGCCCAAATCCCTAATACCCGGCCCAACGTCATATCATTTTTTTTATAAGAAAAAAAAACGCAACGTGGGGGTCATCGGGATTGTCTGGTTGTTACTATTCACCATCTCTTAAGGTTTTACCCCATGCTCAATTCAAGGGGCAAGTTAGATTGACAGTCTTGGAATGGGTCTAATTCAAGGGATAAGTTACTCCTTGGCCGGAATAAAAACGTCACCCAAGCCCTTCATTGGTAGGAAAACCCTCCAAGGAATGCACGTTTGGATTTGCTAAGTAACACTCAAGGATGGGATTTTTACACTTGAAGTACGCTCAGAAGAAGCACAACATGTCACAATCACGGATTGCCACGCTGGCAATCCGTGTGAGCTAAGATATGATCTAACGGCCAAGATTAATCTTCCAATGATTGAAAGAATGAATGGCAGTGATTGATTGGAGCGTCTAACTAATTCAGGGGCTAGAAGCTTTAGAAGAAGGCTATAAATAGCCTACTCACTCACACACAAACGGAACTTTTTTGATTTTCAATTTTCTTAATATTGTAATTTTTAGCTTAAAGTTTAAATTCAGTTTTAATTAGCTTTGATTAGGGTTTTGAGTAATTTAACTTTTCAGTTTACACTTTTGTACTCGCTTATTATTAATAAACTCATAACTTTTCCTTTTACTTATTATCATCCAATTAAAAGCTCTTTTACCTTAAATTGTATGTTCAATGCTTCTTATAAGCTCATACAAGCTCTCTACTTGACACCGCTCTTTCTAGTCTATAAGCTAACTAAAATTGAGCTCTTTAATTCAAATTTATACTACTTAGTAATTAATCACGTCTAAACCTATGCGCAATAACATGTGAAATTTGGTTTTAAGCTTATGGATGATGGGGTAACAATGGAAGACCCCATTGGACTTTACTAGCTTATCCAAAAGGATAAGCTAGAGCTATAGAGTAGCTCCTTGAGCCTTTGATGCCTTTGTTTAGCTAAGGCTTATTGTAAGTTTTCATTTAGTATTCTGTCTTTATATTCAGCTTATAAACTGCTTATTGTGCTTGTTTCTCTTGCTTATCTGAGTTTATACTTATCTCTTTATGCTTATTAATCATGTTTAAGTTTCTATTTCCAGCTTATGTAGTATAGATTTCATTTTCAATCACTTTGTCTTCTTAATCTGTCATAAGCTTAAAATTAATAGAATAGTTCTTAAATCTTGATTTTCTGGCTTAAATACTTGTTCAATTATAGTTACTTAGGTTTGTATTAAGCTATTCCTATCTAGTCTTAAAAAGTTGTTTCACCAGATTTCAGTCTCATAAGCTAAATGAACTTCTTTATGAAATTAAGGAGGGTGTTTTGGTGTTTGGCATAGCATTAAGTAACGACAAGTTAGTAAAAGGCTTGTGGCCTTTGTGTCTTTGAATTATTGTTTTAATCTTCAATCTAAGTTCATGGTTTTAAACTAGGATTAAAGTTGGATTAGGTAAAAATAGTTTTCATAAGTAGATTTAAATAGTTTTAATTCTGTCAGGTGTCTTTGCAACATTGGCTTAAATCTCTTCTAGTTCTTAATCATTTACTTATTTTCTTGTTTAATTTGTGTGTAAATAGAGTTGAATTCATTTTACATTAGGTCTGCATTATAGATTTTAATGTTTAGGTTCATTTTTGTTGTCAATAGCTCAGCAGCATAAGCTGTAATAGTCATTTTCATCATCAATTTTCTAGTAAGCAAAGAGTATTTGCTAGCATTTGAAAATTTGAATTCAACTTAGAATTAAGTTAGTCATTAAATTTGAGTTCAAGGTTTGTTATCAAAATAGGTTAATAGTTTTCCTGCTTTTAAACTCAAAGTTCACCAATTGTCATTTTAAAACTCAGCACATAATGATTAAAATCAGTATGTAGTGAGTTCATTAGTATTTTTCAAATAGTCTTTTTAATAAGCAATTAAGTTTCAAAATAGTTTTTAATTATAGATTTTAGTAGAGTTTTAGTTGTAGCGTTAAGTAGTTTAAAGCTTATTGTCATAATGTTCCATTTGCTTATTAGAAATTAAGCTCAAAGTAGTCCTTAAGGGGTGTTTGATTCTCAGCTAGATTTTTAGAGCTTATTAGGATAATGCAGCTTGTTGCTTTTGATTCTAAACTTATTTCTAAGTCAGGTTAGCTTATTAGGTTAGGATTAGTATAAAAGTGCTTTTTGTTCTTAGCTTTTAGCTTATTACAGCTTTTTGATTACTTAAGTTTTCTAAAAAACCAAAAATAAAGTGAAGTGTTAACTGTTGCTTATTCAGCTATTTTTCAGCTTATTTAGTGCTTTTAATAAAAGTTGCTTTTATTATAAACTGCTTATTTTTAGGAGCCTTTAATAACTTTGCTTTTATAAGTTTCAAAAAAAAAAGGGAAAGTGGAAGTCGGGGGTGAGCAAGACTCGAACCCCCGACCTCAAACACACACACCACACTCACTACCGCTGTGCCCTTGGGTCTTTTCCGTTAGACTCTCACACAATTTAACTTTTATACACATTTTCCCTTATAAGCCTTATAAGCTGTTTCAGCTTATTTCGTAGCTTATTCAATAAGCTGTGACATCAAGCTTATTTTTCCTAGGTTCTAATTAGTATAAGCTATTTTCTGTAATTTTTCTAGAATTTTTATAGTTCGTTTAGTATTTTTAAACATTTATTTTCATTAAAAACTTTAAAAAATCATAAAAATAGAAAAATAATCAAAAAAAATTTAAAAAAACTTTAGAGAAATATTTCATATGTCATAATGTTATAGGAATTTGTTTTCGCTTTTCATAGGGTCTAATTGCAATATTCGATTTTTTTAAGAACCGGGATTTGTCCACGTTCTCGTTTTTTCGGTGTTTAAAGCTCATTTCAACTCCGTTTTTGGAACTAGTTTTCTTTTAAACTTACCTTTATTAGTACAAATAGAGTCCCATTTAGGAAGAAAAATTAAGTTAGGTTTATTTTTAGAATTTAGGTTTTTGACATCCGTTTTTTTAGGGATCCCGTTTGGTTTTTAGTTAAATTTTGAATTTCCGTTATTAGTCCTTCATGTTTAATTGTTAGAATTTGTTTAATTTTAATTTATAAAAAGTAGTTATACAAATATTCCTTTTGTTTCCATTTCAGATACATGTCGAACATCAAACGTGGATTCAATTTCATAAATCGTTGGGTGGGAAATGGACCCGGGGTATCATACTTCCGTTAATTTCGTTATTTATATTATATTATATTATTTGGTGAAAGATTTACCTTTTCACCTTTGTCTCAAAGGGTAAATTGGTAATTTTAATAATATTATATTTTATTATTACGTATATATAGATTCTGACCGAATCAATTTTTAGCGCCGTTGCCGGGGATTTGTGATTAAGATTCTCTCATTTGAAGTTTGTTGATCGTGATTTGAAGACCTTTTCGTTTTTGAAAGTTTTGTTTTGTTAAAAAATTAAAAAATAAAAAAATTATAAAAATAAATTTTTAAAAATTTTTCTTTTCTTTTTTAGTATAATTATCATATATAAATTATTAAAAGAAAAAAAAATCAAAATATAAAAAATTTGTCCTAATAAAAATAAAAAAAATCAACAAATGCTGGTAAAAAAACACCAACAAATAATACTTTGGATTGAGGTATATTCCATTATAAGGTTCCCAACTCGAAGCAAAGATTCAAAAACTGTCACTTTGTGTCATTTACGAAAATTACGGCCTCTACCTTTAAAAAGTAAAATTTTTAGTGCTACCGTGAATGTAAGTTTGATTATTGTGGTTCAAGTTGTCTATCTCATTGTCGTTAAAATTAGTTTAAAAGCCAAAAATAATCCTTATTTTTCTTCTTATCAATTTAATTCGTTTCATTACCCTCTATTTGTTTAATTCTCTGCTATGGCGTCACTCGATCATCGTTTAACCCCCTCTTCTCGCTTAAGGAATGCATGACTTGTGGGAGCTTTGTACATGCGGATATTTGTTGTTCAAAATTGAAGGTCTTGAAGACATAAATTACTGTGTTGCGTAAACCTCCTCAGAATTGTGCAAACTTGATGGAACCCCGGTTGCATGGTTTTTTTTGTCGACATTTGTTTTTTGTGCGAACAGTGTTTGAATGAAGGTTGGTATATAAATTCACTGAATAAAAGAAATTCTAAACACTTTCCGGTCATCAATCACAACACTCAATGTTGTAGTGCACCTCAATGAGCATTCGTCTTCAATCAAGACCCCGGTGTAAATTCTTCGCAAAGTCCTCTACAAATTAACCACAATTGTTGTTACAAGTGTGGTGATTTGTTAGACGGTATCTTTTGTCAACAATGTACTTGCAAGTCTTGTGGGAACGGTGCTCATATTGGTTATAATTGTCTCACAAAACTAGCTCGATTATTTATAATCCTGAACAATGCAATAAACATTTAATGAGCTCCCAGCAGACTTTGCCAATTAGTTTCAATCCCGACATGCAATTATGAAGATGAGAAATTCATTCACTTATGATTCAAACCTTTTCTTTCAATGATTCCTACAAGTGTCTCACCAACCTCCACAACTCCTAGTTTGAGACTTATTGTGTGGAGTTATGTAGGAAATAATGATCATTATGGTTATGATTGTCCCCTTTAGTTCCGCTTGTCTTCATGAACAGGATGCCGTGTTACAATCAAAAACTTTAATGATATTATATTATACAAATTCTCAAAAGTTCTTCTCAGCAATACAATTGTTTCGTTGTGAAAATTAGGGGGGCCTTCATGAATACTTTTCATGTCAACCAAGTATGAAGATGATTATGAGCTATATTCTTGATATGATCTAATTCTTTTGGTTTTGACCAATATCTAACCCCCGTAAGTTTCCGTCAATATTCCTCAAGAGAAGTACGAGTAAAAGAAAATTTTTGCAAGCTCAAGAAGACTTAATGAAAGCTATACAAGCCTTTTTAAAGGAGTATGATCATATACCTCCTAATGAAAAGTGTATGACTTTATTGCTAGCTGAGGAGAGATTCTGAAGATTAAGCAAGTTATGAGAGAAGAGCAGAATCAACTGAAGTTATGCATTAAGGAATTGCTTATTCACTTATGGTGTTTTGCAAATTCTTAAGGAAGGTCAACAAGGAGAAGAAGGATACGGGCTTAGCTTTAAAGTTTTACTAATATTGGAATTCTTTCTATGATTGACGATGAAGAAGCTTAGAGAATACTTTTGAAAGACGTTTCACTATCTTAAGGAAGTTTAGTCGTATACCTTTTGGAGTAACACCAAAGGTTATATTGATAGCTTGGGAAAGTTTTGGCGAAATTAAAGATGCTTTGATGGACAAGCAATATCGACAAGAGGATATTCAAGAATTGATGAGTAAACTCTTGAAGATGTACGAGACAATCTAGTGAAGAGTTTTCAGAATATATTAATCGTCCAAGCTGGAATCGTTTTCATGTTTTCTACTTCGATGTATGACGATGATGAGTATTACTATTATATGGATAGGCCTTAAAGCGATCACACCCGATCACTATCAGAAGAGCCGAAGTTCTCTAATCATGAGGAAAGGACTTTGCACTATTCTGAAAAGGATAAATCTAGTGTTTGAGGACCTCGACCCATCACCAAGGGCGGTCTCAACGATATTGTGATATTGATCATTTCTGATGCTGAATCTTTGGCTTAGGTCAAGATACTTACGATCACAGTCTCTAAGATCAATTTTCCTTTCCGAATAGTTCACCGGTGATTCGCTCATTATTCCAACAGGAATGGTGATAGAATTTGATGAAGAAGAAGTTGATTGTTATGATCATGATATTTCAAGTGATGACGATTCTTATGAGAACATCGAGTACGTTGAAGCATCACCTCTCAAATTGGAGTACGATAGTTTAGAGGAGGAGAATGAAGATCAAGAAGAGAAAGAGTTTGATTTAGAAGATATTTTTTCAAATCCAAAGATGTTATTCTTCGTGAAATTTATTTAAAGTCCATCGTCTTATTACCTATATCAATCTTTAAAAAACAACTTCCACTCCTGATCATGTGTTCCAAGTTTCCCTCCTCAGTCCCTATCTCCGTCACGGATAGTGGTTCATTCTTTGAGGAGTCCGATACTTTTCTTTCTCATTTGGATAATTCTTTACCCGAATTCGAGACTTTTAGCGATCATACGGAAGAGACGAGAAGTGGCAGTACCACTACTCATGTTAATTAAATCTCTCCCGAACGTATGATTCGTTTCTTTTTGAGTTTGAACCTATATCAGGGAGGGTTGACTGGCGTTGTTATTTCTGATAATTCAAATGATCCTCTTTTGGAACTTCCTGAGTTTGAATCATTCCACTTTGATCTTGATCCGTCATTTCCTCGTCCTCCCCCAGAACCACCGGATATTGAGAATAGCTTAATTGTTGAGATCGATGCTCCAGTGATAAACAATGTTGGTGAGATTAATGTTGAAGATGGCGATTCCTTCACATATGTCATTCGGACTTTTCTCCCGTTTCTCACCTACCCTGAGGTTTCTCCCTTACTTTCCTCCACCAAAAATGAGGATACCATTTTTTTGACCAGGCATCTTCACTTAGCGGCCGGTTGCCTTCATCGGGATGGATACTTTCTATATGCCTTAATGTTTTGTCACATAAATTTAATGAGAGGCCCGATTGTGATTTTCTCATTCCATATACTCTCTCCTTAAGACGACATGATTCAGGTGATCGAGTCAAGGATGTGACGCAGGTTTCCAAAAACCATGTTAGCGCTTCGTGGGAGGCACCCTATGCTTATCCATTTTCTATTTTTCTTTCTAGCTTCTAATGTGTTGTGAGGAGGCTTGTACTCTTCCGTTCTTTGTGTTTGTTGTTTGTACTTGTGATTGTTTGCAGGATTGATCCAGAATTTTCTGAAGACTCTCGAGTTCGGTGTTTTGTCCTGGTCCACTCGAGCTTCCTTAGCCCTTCTTGCCATTTTAGTTTTGGGGAAATACGCTATCTAAACGCTTATTATCGTCTAACATTTTTCTTGTAGCCACACTTAATAAACGGCTTAAGATATTTGTGATACTTTCTTTAGGTTTGAGTTATGCATTCGACCTTTTTGAATTCTAGTATGGGGTTTTTAAGTCTTAGGCTAGGAAACATTGAGGACAATGTTTGATTTTAGTATGGGGTAGTATATCTTCGATATTATCTTGCCTACTTTTACCCGTTGTTCTCACGTACCCCGTTTTCCCACCAAAATTTTCAAAAATATGAAAAATTTTAAAAATTTTCAAAAATAAAATAAGTGTTTTGTCACAATTTTGACTTTCTGTACGGGGAAGAATAAAAGTAAATTTTTGACCCGATCGAGGTGTGACTTCTAGCTTGTTCCTTAACTTTTTGGCTAAGCGTCTAGCTAAGATTCCGCGATAAAGAACGAAAATGATCGAGTTAAGTAAGAGTAGGATGCTCTAAACAAGGATTATTTGGAAATTCTAAGAAGCTCATTGTATATAACTGTGTGGCTTTTTCTCCCTTAGCTTTAACCGGATTAATATACGTGTTATTTTGGAGATTAAAACTTTCAATCAACACTTTTATGTATATATAGCAAATTTTTAGTCTTAGTTCTAAATTCTATACTTGAATTTCTTCAAAAAGAAGTCTTATTTATAAAAAAATGATGATATAAAATAAACTATATAATAAAATATAAAGATGTGGGCTGATAAAATATTCTACCTCTTGCCGGTTCACAAAACGATGTGGTAGTCATCTAAGAAAGCCCATAGTAAAATAAAGATTGAGACTGATAAAAAGTTTGCTTGCATCTTGCCGGATCACAACGTTGTTTGCAGCTTCTAAAAGGTCGAGGGTTACAATTGCGTAAATGTTCTTGATAATTATGTTTAAATAATAATTAACTTCTTATTTGTTAAATTCAAATATGCTTTTGCACTTTGACTAGTATTTTTATAAGCTATGAATATCCGGGAAACCTGAGAGTTTTGAAACCTAAGGTCCGTAAGTTCCCCGTATACTAGTCTCTGTGGGGTGTCAAAAAGCTGGTTACTTAGCCGCAAGGTTGGGTTGTAGCCGAGACGAAAGTCGATTACATGGTATGATATCGCCTTTACTTTATAAACTCATTATTCTATGGTGGACGTAAAGCAAGTTGTTGTAAAAAGTTGAGCCATGGTTGAAATTCAAGATAGCACTCTCACTTATGATATAATAACATGTTCGGGAGTAAAATGTTCACAAGTTTGCAAATATGAGTAGTGTTAGCTTCCTTACTTATATTTAGAGTGTTGATTTTGTTTTATGCTAGGTTTGATAAGTGAAAAGTCGGGGGAATGTTGAATTTATCGTGTTTGGGGCATTCTCGGAATCGTAAATGCATCTTGTTCTATGATCCCTAACAGTTATGAAAATAATGAAAGTCAAAATAAAATTAAAAAAAAGTTTTAGAAAATAGGAAATAAGGGTGTTTTATAACTTGTGATTTCTTAACTCTCTCCACAAAAATCTTTGCTACTTTTCAAAGTTTAGTTTGGGGAAGTTTTGGGGTATTTGGTTATAGGCATTATAACATTGTTTACGTGAGGGACACGCAATCGTTTAGTTTGGGGAATTTTGATATGTGTGAAAACACATATCCGTTTATATCAAAAATAACCCTAAAAAGACAAAAATGTGCATAAAATGCTTGAATACTGCTTGTTTTGTCTTTGTGATGGTGTGGTCGGATAAAGCAAAAATACAAGAAAACGATTATAATCGGCAAACACGAACACGGGAACGGAAAGAGCACGGCAAAGGCGGGAATTGGAAGTTTTCTACAAAAAGGTTAAAAAAAGTCATCCTTTTGGTCAACACTTGGTCAACCTTAGTCAAATACAATAGAAAACAAACATCATCAAATTTCCAAATCAGCCCTCAAGATAATCCAAATTACAATAATAACCCTTAGAGCCCTAACGGTGTTAACTTCTATTATGAAGTTATCACCCTGTTAAACTTTTTATTTTACAATCCAAATCCAATACATTGGCCTACTCCCAATACCCGTCCCAAAAGATCTAAACATTTTTTTTATAAAATGAAAAAAAACGAGGGAAGTATGTTGTTACTTTACTTCACCGTCTTTCAAGGTTTTACACCAGATCAATCAAGGGCAAAGTTTAAATTGACAGTATGGATGGGTAATTCAAGGGATAAGGTACTCGTTGGCAGGATAAAACGTCACCCCAAGCCCTTCAATCTGGCGGAAACCCCCACAAGGAATGCCACGTTGGATTGCTAAGTAAAAACAAAAAAAAAAAAAAAAAACAAAAGAAATAAAACAAAAAAAAATAAACAAAAAAAAACAAAACATTCTTAAAAAAAGAACACTCAAGGATGGGATTTTTACACTTGAAGTACACTCAGAAGAAGCACAACATGTCACAATCACGGATTGCCACAGCTTGGCAATCCTGGTGGTGAGCTAAGATATGATCTAACGGCCAAGATTAATCTTTCCAATGATTGAAAGAATGAATGGCAGTGATTGATTGGAGCGTCTAACTAATCTGTAGACAATAAAGAAACTGTTCTTCTACTTGTTGTAAGCATATTATAAAGTACAGGAACTAATTATGTTTAAGTAAGAAAGGTTTAGTCAACAAGCTAAACCAAGGGCTATAAATAGTAATTATATGCCATGGTTAGATGTAACTCACTTCATTAATCAAAAGCAGAGTTAGTAAATCTCTCTCTAAACAACACACACTATTACACCTAGATCTTCACACACTAATCATCAAATAGATCCTATTTGTTAATATGTGGTATCAGAGCCAATGATTGCGGATTAGTGCTTATTTTAGTGTTTGATTGTGTTTGTGAGATTGAGATTTTGCTTATTTGTGCTTATATTTTTTTGTGCTTAATTAGTTCAGAGCTTTTTAGAGTTGCTTAATTCATTTTCATATCAGTTTCTAGTTGCCTTAATACTTAATCATTAATGTCAAATTGTTGAGTAGTGATTGTTTAGGTCAAATATGATATTACTACTGTTCACTCAATTTTTTTCTTTGTAGCATTACTCCAGTTTTATTTTTCTTGCTGTTATCTATTGATTTTTTATTTTCTTTCTTTCGACAATTTTTCGTCTTTCTATTCCGTTCTGTTGTTTGGTTAGAAAATATGATATTATGTTCATCTTAGTTTGGGTCTTATCATTTTACACGGGTTTTTGTGGTGATGTTAGTTCTTCTTGTGTTGTTCGTGGGCCTTATTCGGTTTAAATGCTATTTCGAGCTTATTTGGTGTAGAAAGGTGTGAGGTAAGCTTATTTTAGAGCCTTAATTTGTATGTTTTTTGTGTTTTTGAGGCTCGAAACCAAGAACAAACAAGGCTGTAACGAGAGAAGAAGAAGGTTGCGGTCAAGGTGTTTGATTATTGCTTGAAAGCCGAACGAGTTCACTTCCACAACCAGATTAGTCACACTTTTGAAGAGCGAAGAGTTACATTCAAAAAGCCGAAGAGGTAAACAATACAAAGAGGACACGATTCGAGTAAAAAGCTAGTAACCCGAATCGAGGTCTTTTTTATAGTTGGGCCGAACGTAGCCGTTGAAAGCACACAACCGATCTGCCAGTCATATTACAAAGAAACCAAAAACCAATCCAATAGGCTTGTGTGCAAACCAAACTATTACACACTGAGAACAAAAAAATCTATTCGGTTTATGTATATTTTTGGATTTTCGGGGTTCGAGTGACGGTGGCTCTAAGGGACTTAAAATCTATTACCATCGTAGAAGCGTGAATCTTTTCTGTCAACGTGGTATATTCGGATTTTACCGACGATAATCGATCGAGTTCAAAAGATAAAATATTACAATCGTTTGCATTATTTTTTCAATGTTCAAACGCGAAGGTCAGAACAAATAATAGAGGCAAAAAGTGTGTAATTTATTGAATAAGAATCAAAATTGACACCTTAAGCCCCTGGACTTCATAACTACTTATTCCCTCGTCCTTTAGTTGTTTGATAACCCTATTTGTTGCAACAACTTTACAACTGTTAGTCCTTAGTGCCTCTAATTCATTAACGTTAGTGCTCCTAAAGGGAATAGTTCTTGCACCGTTTGTCATTACTTGAGTTTTGATCAAACGTTAATCATTCTCAAGATTAAGGTCTGTACACCGATAATGATGTAAATGGGCCGAATGGTTTGAAAATAGTGGATTGGGCTGGATTTTCATTTCATAAACAATTTGTTTTAAAAAAAAAAATTGTTAACATATTTGTGTTAAATATTTTTTAGTGATAATTTTTTTAGTCTTCGGTTTTTTTTTCTTGCGAATTAAATTATTTTTTGTTTTGCGCGATTTAGTACGTTTGTGGTGATTTAATTGAGCAAGCTTGTTGGGATTATTCGTTGACTATCGGGGATGGATTTTTGTTCGAGACAGATGAGTCGAGAAGTGATTACGTTGGTTCGACAATGCGGTTTCAGTTGTAAAATCGGGGTGAATACTCTCAGTGGCTGTGAACGGTTTATGAAACTATCTTGAAGAGCAAATAGGTGGTGAAGCAATGATTAAATTCTATGCAGAATGGTGATCATCCATTGCTCTGTTATTGCTCAGTGTCACTTGCTGGAACCGCACAAAAACGCACCTCCTACTCTTAAGGATCCCAATTTTGGACATCTGAAGAGAAAAAAGAATCGAAAGATTGATCGTTTTGCAAGAATCCTTTTGATTCAAGGGTTCCAAATGACATTTATTCTCTTATTGATAGCAACGATACTGCTAAAGATTTATGGGATGCTCTTGAAAGGCAGATGCGTGGTTCTGGGTATGGTGAACAAGATAGGAAAGCTGCAATTTTATATGAGTATGAGACTTTCAAAGCTACTGAAGGAGAACAATTGCTTGATACTTATCTTCGTTACTTACAAGTGATTAATGATTTGAAGAAGTGTGGTTATAAGAAAGATAATTGTGAGTTGAATTACAAGTTTCTAAATAATTCGGCAACAGAATGGAAACAATATGGTACACTGATGAGGCAAACCAAGAAACGGATATCAATATTGATGCTCTTTACAACATTCTGAAGCAAAACCAAGGTTATGGTGAATAATTTGATGGGATATTAGCAAGAAAGGCTATTGGGTTTATTCATTCCATTAGCGTTGGTTGCTGAGAAAACAAAATGTAGCAAAGCAAATAAGAGATAGTGGTAGTTCAATCAGACGTTTGAAGGAAGTGATGATGAAGGATATCAGTGATTTGAAAAAGATTACCCCGTTGTACGCAAAGCTTTTAAAACGAAAGAAAGTTTTATGCTAGCCAACATACAACAATTTGAGACTTCTTCAGCTTCTTCTTCTGCCAAACAAGAACCAGAGTACGGTGAAGGGGGGAAAAGAAGAGGATAAGAATAGTCGATGAGAAGAAACGTGATATGAGCAAAGTTAAGTGCTATAATTGCAGAAGGAAGGACATTTTGCCAATGACTGCAGAAAGCGCACACTCCCCCACCCCACCACATTTTCCAGCAATAACATTCACTAATCCCCATCCCCTTTCCACCCCACCACCCCCCCCAGCGACCTCCCCCCACCCAATTCCGCCACCCCTCGATGCCCCAGCATTTTCATTTCCTCCCCCCCAACCCATCCCCATTTCCCCCTCCACCCTCCCCCCCAATAACCTCCATCCGCCCCTCCCCACTCCGCACAAAGGCCCCTCCCCCCACCTCAGGCCACTTCACACCCCCCCCACCCAAACCCCCACCCCCACCCCCCCACCCCAAAATCAAATCCGCTATACCACCCCCTGCCTCCACCCCCCCCCCACCCCGCCACCACCCACCCCCTCCCGCCCCCAAACTTCCCCCCCATACCGCAGTACCCATATACCCCCCCCTCCCCCTTCCCACCAAACCTCTCCAACCCCCCCCCACCCAAGAATAATCCCCACCATCACCCCCCCATCCTCCACCAGCACCCCACCCCAAAGGTTCCACAAACCCTTACTTACCATCCCACCACACCCACCATTACCCCAGTCCCATACCCACCCCTGCAGATACCCCGCCCCCCCCCCCACCATCCCCCCACCACCATATCACCCCGCAAACCCCCCCCACCAATAGTGAGCATCCCCCACCTCGCCCATCAACCCCTCCAGAATATCAAACCAAATTACCCAACCCCAACCCCCTCCCCAACTTACCAAAGAACCCCCCCCCTTACCCCTGCCCCATTCCCCCCCCCAACCCCCCCCCACCCAACCTCGCCCCCCACCGCCCACCCCAAAATCTTCCCCCCAACAACAACTTCCCCCCCCCCAATTTCACAACCCTCCCATCTCCAGATTCTACCCCAAAGCTCCAACCACCACTCACCCTCATCAATCGCCTCTTCCCCACACCCACCCCCCCCCCCTCATCAACCGCCACACCCCTCCCCTTGCACCGGACACACAACCCCGCCACCCACAACACATCCTCCCACACCCCCCCAACGGGTCAAGACTACAACTACTATAAGACAAAGATGTTGCTTCGCTCTAGTTCATCTCCCTCGCTTCACGGATGAACAACTGCTTCTGCTGAGGTCCAAGCTTTGGATGGTGCTGAGTCTAGTAGTGATTAGGATCAATGGAGATTCAATGCAAATATGGTCTTTATGGCTTAAAATGGAAATGTTCTTTCAGATTCAGAGGAAAGTTCATCATCTGCCAGAAGAACCTTTGTGGGGGTATCTTTTTTACACATCATGATTTTAAAAGTGAATTTGATTATGAACACTTCAAATATTATGATAACTCTACTAATTATGCGTTTATTTCTGTGAACAATGATGTTGATCAAGAAATTTTTTCATGATGCAATTGAATAGGCTAGTGAAAAATTTTAATGAAAATAATTTGTTTCTCAAACAGATTCATGATCAGGTCTGAAGTTGATCATAATGATTGAGACACAGATCATTAGTTGATTAAATTGATTAAGAGGTTTAACCACAAGATTTCTAATGTCAGAAACGATTGAGAAAGCAGAATCAACAAGCAAAGATTTAGAAAATCAAACAAGGATATTTACAAGATAAATATGATGTTTTGAAGAATCAGTAAACCACTTTTGAGGAGAAAAACAATGAATTTACATGAACAAAATAAAAGTGTTGACGAAAACAATGTTGTTGATTTGCTTGCTCAAACAGATGTCTTGCATGAACAACTCAAAGTCTTACATTGTTGTGATTGTATACCCACACTGAATGTCAAGCACAATTTGCTAACTTGAGGAAGAAAGATAGCAAATATGTGATTTGAGATTTTGCTCTTGTGTTGATATTTCGATAAAAAATCATAGGAAAAAGATTGATGACAAGAGATTTTATTGATAGATGGAGTCGTCAGTTAGTGAGATGAATAATAATGTACTAAGGCTTCATGAGAAAATTTAGAAAAAGAACGAAAATTTTGGGATTTGAAGAAGAGTGTGCGTGGTAACAGGATTTAGAAATTGAAAAAGTGTTTGGAAAGATTGAGATGATGTGACAAACAAACTTCATAATAATGGATTAAGTGTCAGACAAAATACATATGATCATGCATTCTAAATATACATTGTATGATGTTCGTGAAAGGTATAGGTTTTTTGAAAATCCAAGTTATTTTTGTAAAGCAAAAGATTTGATGACATAGTCTTTCGATGAGAGGGTTATTGGTCTGGGTTACTCTGTGATGTTTCTCACTCCCCCCCATTCGTATGAAGCTATGAAATTGAGAAATTTAAAAGAGAAAGATAATATAAAATTGAGTTTGCATATGATTATGGAAATCTGAATGCAGTTATGTTGAATGAAACAGATTAAATTTTTTCGGATGATTATTTTCATGAGATATTAATTCCAGATTTTTTGAATAAGATTGATTCTCCGTTTCAGCAAAACGTTCACTCAACCATAGTTCCAAACAGTATTTTAGAAAAGATATCATTGTGTAGAATGAAGAAGTACCGGTCTTTTGGAAAAGAAAAAGAAAATTTGAAAATAATTGAGTCTTTGAAATCAAAAGGTTTTGAGTCGAGTGAAAATGCAATTTATGAATCGGAAAATCAAAGTGAAAATGATTGTCTTGAGTTGAAATTGTATTGTACAATTTGGAGAATTCAAACGTGATTGCTCCCAGAATGTTTTAAATAAAAGTGTCACAAAGTGTCTCACAATTTCAGGTTTATATTAACGTTTGTGCTTTCAATAATGTTGAAATAAAACAAAAAGAATAGACGGTAAGAGAAACACATCAAAACAAAATGAGCAACTACCGTGAATAATGATGTAATGGGTGCTAATAGAGAATTTTGTTCATTTCACGATTTAGGACACTGAAATAGTAGTGTTAGAAGACTAAGCATAACGGTGTTATTGGAAGAAGAAAGGGTCGTTCTATTACTTCTAATGTTGATTGGTTCTGTTAGTTATTCAATATTGAAC